>MU226565.1:1192451-1215232 GCA_018584345.1 Thuja plicata
AAATTAATTTAATTGGAAGAATATAATTAGTAAGTTTAAATATTTGATTTAAACTATAGGAAATTGAGTTTAATTGATTAAATAATGGTAAATAATCATTTAAAGCTTAATTAATTAAATAAAATTAATTATTTAATTAATTAAATAAAATTAATTATTTAATTAATTTTGGGGATTGGATTAGATGATTTGAGGAAGATGAATTTAGAAGAAAATAGATGATTAATTAATGATTAAAAAACCATTAATTAATAGATGCAAATTAGGGTTTTTAATGTAAAGTCGCAAGCCTGTCCATTTTAGGGTGTCTACAGTATCTTACCTAATATGATTTGGATCATTCATATCTCAGATTCAGGGTTTATTTTAAGTCGGTGGAAGAAAACCTATATATTGGAAAGTTTAAGAAGAAGTTATTTGTTGATTGCAAATTGCAGAAGGATTCAGTGACAAAGCAAGTGAAGGAATCAAGTGTGATCAAGCCAAGGAAAAGTATAGTGTGTGGAGAATAATTTTAGAGATTAATTGGGTCTGATCATGTAGAGGTAGTACAATTTCACATATCACTTTATATGTTGCTTTCTAACAATTGTAACAGTGAAATCCCTTAACAGGGTGGATCCTAATAGATCTTTATTATAAATCATCTAACAAGGTGGAATTTGAATTAAATGGTCTAAAGTCCTCTAACAAGGTTTCTCCTAACATGGCAAAGATCCTAATAGATCTTTAGGAAAATCCCTTAACCAAGTGGCACCTAACATTGCTTTTGTAACCTTTAATAGGGTAACCTCCTAACATGGCGTATTTCAAAAGAGTACAAATTTAGTGGGTACCAACTTCCACCATGGTTTTTACCATTTGGGTTTCCACAAGAAAAAAATATGGTGTTTACATTGTGTGATTGATTACTTGTGGATGCAGTCTTTGAAATTTTTATTTATATTAGTTGTTGTTGAATTTTTTGGTGCATAAAGTTTAAAGAGGTTGAAACCAGTGAATATGTTGATTACTAATTCACCCCTCCCCTCTTAGTAATCAGACTTGTATTAAAAATTCCCTCCTAGATGACCCTTGTACTCTATAGGTACTTGGAAATAGGGGGTTATCTGTTGTGAACCTTCTTATACATATTGTTTATTTATTCTATGTGTTGTATCTTTGATTTTTTTTATTTGGGGAAAATGCAAAGTCTTGGGGGTATTTAGGCTCCCCTTCCATGGTGACCCAAAATTGTATTTTCCTTTGTCTTCATGTGTTGTTCTTTAGATCTAAGTCATGGCTGGCAGTGGTAAAATATTCGTTAAGAACATGAATATCGCTCTTTTAGGTTCTAATGCCAATCCATCAAATCCCCATGTCTCTATGAAAATGTTGTGTAAATCATGTGTCACCCATTTGCAAATGACATACCTATTACTTATTTTTGCTACTAAGGTCAATCAGGTGGATATTTTATGTTTTTTAAATAAATAAGCTACATTTCAAATCTGTTGAATAACATTCATGTGCATAAAGAAAGGAACAAAAATTAAAAATGTTACATTGCATTATGCAGATGCATAAAACATAGGAGAGAGTAAAAATAATTTTCAGAAATGTAATCGTTATTAATGATGCAAGTGAATATTGTCTCACACAAGCCGTGAGACTAACCATTATGATACAAATTAAAAGTACATTGTGAATTTTAAGATGCTAAAATGTAAAAATCATAGGTAATGAGGAGTGACTTGTCATTACTTGATGACAAGTTTGTTCTGAGTTGTTCGTATTGTCTCTAGTTTCCCATTTGCCTTGTATCCAACTTTTGCATCCCTGTTGCTCCTGAAATTCTTGCATTTGAAAGAAGAGGTGATATTATATAAATGATCTAATAAATGTCGGGTCGTCACAAACTACATATACATGAATTTAAAAACATACAATCTAAACCTCATGTGCAAAATAATGACCAGTGTCACAAATGTACGAGGAAAACAAGGAGTATCACAACAAGATTCATATTCATTTATTTTTCTAACTTGTTTGCTTCATGCGTGGATATAGGTGACTATCCTATAGCACATGGGGTCAAATGAGCTCCCACAAGGGTTGAGCACAATGTGATACATGATAGTGAATAAGATATAATGGATTCAAGTGTCACAAAGTGGTTACATATATGCCACACGAATCCAAAAATGAAGCTACATGAAGATGATAATGTAATTAGAGATGTAATCAGTGAGAGTTTTTTCATCATCATGAATGATGCCCACCAAGTTCAAGAGAATCAAAGTGCCATCAGTTAATGGATACATAGGCTGGAAGACATAAATATATCTCAGGTACATAAGAGTTAGTTGCTAATTATGTTAATATATCAAGTGAAAAGATAAAAGCAGTGATCATAGAATTCATCATAAGCATTAAATAAAATGTCACAATCATATGCATAAATATATGAGTGGATAGATAAAGTATATCATCCTCAAGTAAGAACAAGGCAGTGCCAATGCTTGGACCGGACAGTGGTAGACAGTCAAAGGTGCACCAGTGTGAATGAGTTCTATAGCATCAATGTCAAAGATATCTAGTGCAAAACATAACAAGTGGGTCCATGACATATATAACATGATAAACCATATGGAGGGCACTACACCAATAAGGACACTATAGTGAATTAGTCAATAGAATCATGTGCATATAAAATACACAAGTATATAAGGTTTGAGAGTAGAGGCAACACTTGCGAATGTTAGATCATTGGGAAAATAACTTGGATGCTCTGCATAACTTGGATGCCTTGCTACAATAGTAAGAACAAACAATACCAACATAATGGGCACAAAATAATGGATAATATTTCATGGAGTGCTATGAACTAGTAATAAAGACAAATTTGATAAAGACAGGTTTAATGATTTTTAAACTTGTCATAAGAGCAGTGTGACAGTGTAGAGTAATGAAACAAAATAATGAATGGTAAAGCCCAAAAAGATCAAGTAGTGATCATTAAATGAAACAAGTATTGTTCTTGGGACAACATCAAAACATTGTGAATGAAATGAATCACTACTATATTGAAAAATAAGAGCAAAAAGTACCACAACTATGCATTAAATAAAGATGATAAATCAATATAGTCAATAAGGCATCTTCCGAGGAAAAATAAAAAAGATATTCATTCAAGATCTAGGAATGTAATAGTATAAATGACATATCATTCCAGAGAAATCAATATTATCATAATACATATATATGCTTTCATGTTAATAATAAGTAGAAGGTCATCTAAATGGAATGGATGTGGTCGTCAATGGTGGCCTTTTCTATCTTAAGTGTCTATTTGGTTATGATTGAGGTTAGCTCTTTAGTTTGTAAAGAAATAAGATAACATTTAAATATCCTAAAGTTTCAAATAGGAAAAAAGGGTATGTTATGAGGTTTTGTTCAATAGAAATCAAATGATAAAATTATGTACACAGACATATCACAAGGAGGCAAATAGCCTGAAGGAGTATGCATCAACAAGACAAGAACAATAATATCAAGCATCATACCAAAGGACAATATCATAAAGAAGTCATGCTATTGTAGCATCAAACAACTATGTAGACATTGAATAATGTTGTTGTAAGAGCATGAAAGTAACATATATGATCATGATATAAGTTTTCAAGAGGGAAAGAGCAAATACAATGCTGATGAGTAGCACTAAGAGTTATACAGTTTTAAAAGATATAAGTTCCTGGAAACAACATCCACGATAGTAGAATAGATAAAGAAGCAAACAAGATGACTACTTATTCTATGGGAACAGAGCAGGGAAGATCAAATGGACAATTAGCTTGCCAATAAAATGCATTGACATTGATGGGACAATAATTTGTCTCTAGTTTATGTTAATTTTTATAGTATGTTTTTAGACATTACCAAGACATTTGTGAACCTTTAAGTATTTGAACTTGTGATCATGCTATAAGTATAGTCTGAACCACCAAAACCTATGAGTAGTTAGTAATGACATATTTTTCTAAATATTATATATCTATCACAGTATTTCATATAACTATTTGAATGTGTGTTCTAAAATTTGGATTGAGTTGAATAGTTGACTTGAATATATATTTGTATGTGACTTCTAACCTGCCATAAAAGAGGAGCGGCTTGAGAGTGGATCAACAACATTGAAGAGGAAATGACGAAGTCTCAGCTGCGACGGGGAGAACCATTATGACATCGTGAAACATGCCGACTACATTGGAGGAACCATCATCTCAGGGAATATAGGAACATAACTCTGCTATATTTTCTCAGCAGTCAATACTTTGTTAAATCAGTTATCCAGACTTTATGACATTTTGTCGTGGGTTGTTACATTCTCCTTTCTCTATAGCGTGAATTAGTCAGACTTTATATGTATGCTTTGAATAAACATCAATCCTCTATATAAATGGATTTGATTCTTATTTTTTAGTTAGTTGGATAACACACTATTGTTGCATTTGCACAACAAAGTTCCTCTTTCTAGTTTCATGCATTGTTTTCATTATGATGTAGTTTGTTTCTGGAAATATAATGAAGGAGTGATTTTGAGTTATATTCTGTGTTAGTAGTTAGAAGAAGCCAACCAAGGGGGACCACTTGGGAGGTGGATTAGATTAGAATAGGTTAGAGTTTCTTTCAACATTTACATCATTTTAAGTAGAGTTTATTGTTTCCTCCTGCAGCATTATAACTCATGTATGTTCCTGCAACACTTGCAAGGATAATTATAGTGAATGCTTTGGGTTGATAGAATAGGTTTGAGTCGAATTTATAGTTTTCAACATTAATTTCATTAATTAGTTGTGTGTGTTTGCTTTCTTGTAGCAATAGCATAGGTCTCTTTCATGTATTTTCCTTCCTGCAAGATAAGTGATATGACTCTTGAGAGACTTAGTGCACAAATTGTGCTGTCCCATTTCAAGTATACATCCCTGGGTTAACAATTCAAATGCACTTCATGATAGGAAAAGTAATCCTTAGTTTGAATACACTATTCCTAGGAGAAGCTTTGGCATGATTATTAGTACCTATTGTGGGGATGTTCATTTTTGGCGTCGTTGTTGGGGATGGTGTCAAGCTAAGAACCTTATTGAGTCATTTTTCATTTTTAGATAGTTCCCTTTTTTCTAGATAGTAGTTTGCAGTCATGAACTTGCTTCACAAATTTACATAATTACTTGCATGCATCGAGGAGGAATAAGATGAGATGTACATGGCATATTTATTTCAAGAGAATCTCCTAATCTGAATGAAGAAGTTGAAGAATTTGAATTACCTTTTGTTAACGCAAGTCTTGAATTTCCTATAGTATCTTCCTCTGAAGCAGAGCCTTTTGATCCAGTTGGCCTTCAACCTTTTGTTGAAATTTTGGCCAGTTTTCTTGATAATTCCGCTCCAAGTGCTCCTATCATTCATAATCATGTGGCTAATGTTCCTTTCTAGTAGCAAATCCATTTCCAAATACCTCCAGTAATGGCATAGCCTACCTTTCCATTTCCTCTTCCTAGCCTTATCAACAATGCTAACCTCAAAAACATACCCACTGTTGCACTTCCAAAGTTCTATGGCCTAATAACTGAAGACCCTGACACCTTTTTGTTTGAGTTTAACATTCTTTGTTGAAGCTTTGAATACAATAATGATGGCCACAAGCTCAAGTTGTTTCCAACAACATTGAAGGAGTTCTCCCTACGATGGTTTATGGGATTAGGAGCTAATGCAACAACTAGGTAGGTTGAAATGCAGACTCTGTTTCTGAAAAAAAAATATAAAGAGTGTTGCAAGGGGGGTGACCCGAGAGGAGATGAAATTTTTTGAATATCATAGAAGGAAGATGAAACTCTAGGAGACTATGTTTCACTCTTCTTGTATAACCTACAAAAGAATCCATAATATGTGCTGGAGGAGGATTCACAAAAACTCATTTTCTTGAGGGGAGTAAATAATAATTGCTTGGAAGCATTGGACCTCATGGCTGGAGGAGATATATCCCAATCATCTTGGGATGATCTTAAGAAAATATGCCTCAACTATTCAAGATCAACTGTAAAGAAGGACAGAGGATTTTGGTCTACACTTGCTAAGGGGAACAACTCGGTCATTTCCAAGCTGGAAATCTCAAACCTGCTATCAAATTGCAAGCAAGATATCATCAATGATGTTGCTACACACCTGGATACAATGACTGCCAAGAAGAAGCATGCAGATTTCAAAGCATAGCTAGCTGGATATTGTCCTCACTGCCACAAGCAAAAGAAAGATTGTGGGTGCAAGCTGGTGGAAAATTTGGAGAACCAACATCTTCCTACTGAGTACATGAAAATACAAGGATACAATGAGAAAGTGTTCTTTGTTTCTCAATGACGGCCATGGGATTCAAGAAAAGGTATGCCTCAGGACCCCTTGCAATTTTCTAGTCCTTATAATAATCAATGACAGAACCAGAATTATCAAAATCCTTCTCAGTACTCCCAACCTGCGTGGAACAATGCCTGGCTTAACCAATAACAAAACCAATGGCCTAACCAACAACAAAACTAGTGGCCACAACCTCAAAATCAATGGAATCCACCACAAGGGAATTGAAAACCATATAACCAATGGCGAGGACCTCAATAATGGCCTAATCAAAATCCTAGTTATCCACCCTTACCACCTTCAGTGTCTCAACCAGCATTAATGCCACCTCCTACAGCCACAAGTCCTACTCCAAAGCCAACCCAATTACCTGCTCAGCCACAACCTAATCCTAACAACAAGAAACAACATCAACCCATGTATGCTACTAATACTTTATAGTACCCTACCTATGCACTAGAGATATCTGATATTCACTTGAGATCTGGTACTACTCTGCCTGCACCTAAACCTCCTATTATAACGGAAGTTCTAGACATTCCTACAACATCAGCACCACTTCCAGAAGCTACTTTGCCAAATGTTGTCCAAACAACTGATATACCAAGTCAAACTGGTGTTCACACTTCAATCAATCCTCCCTTTTCACAAAGGCTTAGCATGGAAAAACCTACATCATAGGAAGAAACGTGATTTGATATCCTTGACCAATTGAAAAACATGCATATCCAGATTCCACTGTTTCAAGTTATCAAAGATGTTCCTATTTATGGAAAATCCATTAAAGAAGCATGCCTCAAAAATCCTGGATGTAATAAAAAGGATCCCCAAACAGTTCATATTATAGGTCAACTTGCTGATATTATGTTGGGAAAGATAGTTATTCCAAAGTACTCTAACCCTGGAAGCCTAGTTGTTGATCTCATAATTAATGGTCAGTCTGTGAAGAACGCACTTGTAGATTTGGGGGTAGCTATAAATGTTATGAATACAGATACCATGCATAGGTTGAGCATAGAAGATTGAGGACCACTCCAACAGTCTTACAACTTTCAGATAGTTTAATTGTCACCCTAGATGGCATCATAGAAGATATAGTAGTAACATTGGATTCTTGGGAATGTCC
This sequence comes from Thuja plicata, assembly GCA_018584345.1. Taxonomy (NCBI): domain Eukaryota; kingdom Viridiplantae; phylum Streptophyta; class Pinopsida; order Cupressales; family Cupressaceae; genus Thuja; species Thuja plicata. The sequence goes on from MU226565.1 coordinate 1,199,968, forward strand.
TGCTGACTTCCTGATATTATCACCTAAGGTAAATTTTGTTGGTTATCCAGTTATCCTTGGAACACCTTGGTTAGCCACCACTAATGCCCATTTTAGTTACAGATCAAGTAACATGACAATTTCAAATGGCCAAGCAATCAAGAAGCTAGCATTATATCCTCTTGCCCAACCCCAACCAGAATTTAGTACTCCTATTTGGCCAGATTTGGGAGATGAAGAAGAAAAGATAAATTATGTTGCTCAACTAATGATGTTACACAGAAAATCTTTCCTAAAATTGCAAGAAGAAGATGATGTGATTCAAAGTATCCATACCAATGATTGTGTCATAGAAAAAGATATTTCTAAAAGCTCTATTCTACAGTTGTCTACCTATGAGGACTGTGTTTTTCAATAGGCCCTGGTATTATCCATCAATTAATACCTTATGAGATATCCACAAGCCCAATACCTGAGGTATCAATGCTAGAGATGACAACTAATTTGGAACTCTTTCCTGGTCACAATCTTCATGTTAACAGTAAACTGCCACCACAATAATTGGCATTGTTAACTCAACTCCTTTGTAAGCATGAAAAAACATTTGCTTGGGACTATGGAGATATGATAGGATTGAATCCAAATCTTTGCACACACATAATATACATCAATGAATCCAATCTACCACTCCACCAACCTCACAGAAGAATTAACCTAGCCTTAAGAGAAATTGTAAAAATAGAGCTGCAGAAGTTTCTAGATGATGGCTTTATTTATCCAATCTATGATAGTAAATGGGTATCACCTTTGGTCATAGTTCCTAAAAAAGGGGGTCAATGGAGAATATGTGTAGATTATAGGAAATTGAACAATGCAACAAAGAAAGAACATTTTCCCTTGCCATTTATTGATCAAGTTCTAGACACCTTAGCTAGTAAGAAGTACTTCTCTTTTCTTAATGGATACAACGGTTATAATCAGATTAGCATTGCTCTAGAAGACTAGGAGAAGACAACATTTACATGTCCTTGGGGAACATATGCATATTCTATGTTAACTTTTGGCTTACTTAATGCACTAGCCACTTTCCAAAGGGTTGTAATCAGCATTTTTGCTGATATATCACATGATTGCATGGAAATATACATGGATGGTTTCACCACATTTGGTGTTACTTTTGAGGAAGATTTGAAGAACTTGGAAAAAGTGATGATCAGATTTCAAGAGCACAACCTATCCCTTAACAGTGAGAAATGTTTCATGTTGATGCAAGAAGGAGTGGTGTTGGGACACTTCATCTCAAAAGTTGGCATCCAAGTAGACCCTGCAAAAATTGAGGTAATTCTCAAATTGTCTACACCTGCTAAGCAAAAATATTATATCCTTTTTAGGACATGCTGGCTATTATAGGCGCTTCATCCTAAATTTTAGTTAGATAGCTAGTCCACTATACTCCTTGCTTACAAAAGAGGCCGAGTTTACATGGACATCAGCCTGTGATGAATATTTCATGCAGCTCAAGTCTCTTTTGACAATTACACCAGTACTTAGGGGGACTTATTGGTCTTTACCATTCCACATACATACAGATGCTTCTGACTATGTCATAGGTGTTGTCATAGGAAAAAAGTCTAATAACCTTGAAAGTGTTATTTACTATATCAACAAAAGTTTACATGACCCAGAGTTAAGTTATACAGTTACTGAAAAAGAATTATTGACAGTGGTTTATGCTTTGAATAAATTCCTCCATTATGTAATAGGCTATCCAATATTTGTTCATACTAACCATGCATCAATCAAATATCTTATGAACAAACCTGTAATTTCAGGCAGGCTAGCAAGATGTCTTCTTCTTTTGCAGGAATTTGACATAACCATAATTGACAAGCCAGGGAAAGAAAGTGTAATAGATGATTATTTATCCAGACTCTAGAATGATGACAATGATACTTTTGTGATAGATGACACATTCCCTAGTGAACATTTGTTCCATATTGCTCTCAAGAGTCCATGGTATGCTGATATAGCTAATTACCTTGCAGCTGACAAGATGCCTACACATTTCTCTCCTAAGGACAAAAGAATGCTTGTTGAGAAAAGTTTGCAATTCTCCTGGATTAAAAATACATTATTCTACACTGGTCAAGACCAAGTCATGAGAAGGTGTGTACGCAAAGATGAAACACATGATATCCTCCATGTTTGTCGTGATGAGCCATGTGGAGGACACTTTCCATCTAAGAGGACATCTCTAAAAATATTAATAACAGGTTATTATTGGCCCACACCTCACAAAGATGTAGCCAATTATACAATAAATGTGATAAATGCCAGAGGATGGGTCATCCAATAAAATTAGATGAAATACCTTTACATCCACAAGTGGTTGTCACACCATTTCATAAGTGAGGCATGGATTTCATTGGTCCTATAGACCCTCCATCTAATGGAAAGTCCTATATTTTGGTATGTACTGACTATCTAACCAAATGGGTTGAAGTGAAGGCCATGAAGCATGCACGTGATCATAAGGTAGCAGAGTTCATGTATGAAGAAATCTTCACCCGTTATGGTGTGCCAAGAGAGCTTATAACTGATCAGGGAGCACAATTTACATCAAACCTGATCACAAAACTCATGAAAGAATACAATATCAGACACATGAAGTCCACTCCCTACCATCCTCAAGCCAATGGTCAAGCGAAAGTCACTAATAGAGAAATTGAAACCATTCTAACAAAAATAGTTCACCTACACCGCCGTGACTGGAGCAACCAACTTTCAAAAGCAGTTTGGGCATACAAAACCACATGGAAGACAATCACTGGATTCACTCCATTTGAATTACTGTATGGGAAAGCAACAATATTACCAATTGATTTTGAGCACAAAACATTGCGTATTGTGCTAGAGTTAAAAATTGACCTTCCTGTAGCATAGCGATACAGACTACTACACCTTAGCTCCTTGGATGAAATGCAGAAATCTGCATTGGAGCGCATAGAGATAGTACAAAAATAGAGGAAGAAGTGGCATGAATCCCATATTAAGAAAAAATGGTTTCAAGTAGGTGATTGGGCATTACTCTATGATTCCAGATTCCAAGAGACACTAGGCGAGTTACAAACCAGATGGTTGGGCCCATATGAAATAGACCATGTCTTCAACAATGGAGCAGTCCAGTTGAAAACTATTGATCCAGTACATTTCAAGCTATTGGTCAACGGGCATCAACTTTGTCTATATCATTATCCCTAGACCAAAGATGACTTCCTATAGCAATTCAGGGATACAACTCCAAACACGCAATAGGTAAAACTTCCTGCAGCAGAGGGTGCAAACCTTCTTCCTGCAGCTTCAACATAACATTCCTTCATGTATGTTCATAATTAAAACTTTATTTTCAAATGAAGTTCCATTCTCCATTCATATTCTATATTTCCAACCCATTCCACTTCTCTACCTTCCACCCATCCATCATCCACATAATCACCTCTTTTTGTATTTCTATGTTTCAAATAAGAGCCAATAAGTTGACACATGCATCTGCCGCACTTATTCCACTCTCGCCACCTTTTTCGTGCAAGCGGTAAGCAAATGACAAGTAAAAATTTTCAAAATTTGTTTCCACTTTTAGCACATAGATTTTGGTAATTATATCTAATACTGTGATTAATCTATAATTAAGGTATTACGCCAGTTCCTTACCTCGTGCCAAGTGTGACAAGTGTGGACACTTGTCTTAATTTTGTAGGGGGTAGGGAAGTGTATTAAGTTCTCATGTCATTTCTAGTTGTCCCTATCATTTATTGTAAGATTACCTGTCAACTCAAATATGTACTTGTGCCTTGTTTCATTAAGCTCTTTTAATTTCTTGCACAAGTTTCGTACCATAATTCTCGAATAATCCCAGCTTTTCTGACTTGACATGACCCTGAAAGGACATAATTAAGCTATGTGAAAACTTGCACTTAAAGTTATAACTCCTTCTGTAAAAGCGTCATTATTTTTGTTTATGTCAAATACAACAGGAAGATTGAAAATAAAATCATTCATAGTTTCAAGAAGTGCAGTTTGAAAGCTTAAATTTAGGGTGATTCAAAAGGGGGTAAGGAATTTGGAAATTGCAGAGCAGAGGAAATTGAGAAATTGACAAACTACAACAAAAATTTGAAGGAAAACATTTGGAACAAATGGGAGGGCAGTTAATGCGGCATGAGACAGTGGTTCTTGGAATTCTTCTCACGGATGTTGAAGCAGTTTGAAGGTTCAATGCATGCGGATGACTAGGGTATTTCCTACAACTGACAAAATTTGATGAGGAGGTAGCAGCAGAATTTATGAGTACATTTGAAGAGGGAAAGGCAATCGTATGTAGTTTAATAGTTGTCACAACAGAGGAACACATTGCAGAAGTACGTGGATTGCCAACAATTGGGGAACATTATCCCAATGAGCATGACACTAGGTTAGCTCAAGCCCAGTTTACTCTTCCTACCAACCCTCCATTAGAGATAAACAAGCAAGGATGCAAACGCATGTCACTTCCCCCACCATTCAATGAGCTGGAAATGCACATTATAAGGCACTTGACCCGTGAGGGAAGATTTTCTCATTTACATGCACATCATTTCAAATTACTTAGCCATGTAAGGCATAGTCTTCCAATAAATGTTCCTAGTTTTTCTGTATAACATACTAAGTATTAGTGCCGAGGAGACTCAAAAGGGGAATACAAATTTTGTCTCCCACCATGCCCTAATTAAATTGTTAGTTGAAAAATTCCTCAGGGAAGTTTCTCCTCTGGCATGGTCAGAATTTGTTCAGTTTAAAACCTTGCAACCCCAGGTTGAGCCTGTTGAGCAACCCAGTAATGATAATGCAACACCCTCAGAGCCAGCTGCAACTATTGAAACAACCACCCAAGAAGGGGAACCCAAAAAATTTGAAGAAAATAGACCTTCATCTACTCCTGAGATAAATATCCCTACCTCTTCTTAAAAGAGAGGAAAATGAAAAGTTGGTGAAGGAACTTCAGTTCTTGCAAATGAACCACAAAACCCCATAGCTTCAAAATGGAAGAAAATAAAATCGGCTCTTGCAACAGAGAAGCTGGAGAAAGCTAGTAAAAAGAAGGCTGTGGAGGTTGTAGAGACTCTTGTACGGAGAATTCCTCAGATGAAAGGACAAATCCCTTAAGTATCCCTAGACAGTAAATTTGTTCCTTCATAATAAGTTATTGTAGAACCCTGGACGTAGAGTATATTCCAGACAATTCCCCAATTCAACCTAAAATCCTAGATCTTTCTCAAAATCTAAATGAGAAATGTGATGATGAGCCTACCACAAGTCAAAATGACCCTGGAGAGAGTCATCATAATGTTCAAGTAGGAAATGAGGAAGAAATTCAAATGCCTCAATAGCCAGCCCACTCACACTCTCAGAATGCCCTAGTGCCTTATCGGAGAACTTGGTTCACCAACTATTTCGAACATGCATATAGAGAACAAAGGAGACAGAGTAATCAGTTAGAAGAGTGTGGCCCACCTACTTTGCAAACTCTTCTTTTCGGTATGTATAATCAATTTTTTTTTAATACAAGTATGTGGAAGGAAGAAAGAAATAAAATGCAAAAAGTGTTAAATGACCAAAAGGAGGAGATAGAATACCTTAAGGAGTAATTAAAGAGGCAGAAACAAAAAATGGATCATGCCTTGAAATTGGCTGATCAAATTATAACTTGCAGGCCTCCTCCCGGGGTATAGGCTATTTGTTTAAAAGAACAATTTCGCTTATTTCAACTAATGATGACTTTGAAGGATATAGATTCTGAGTTCAAAACAGCTCAGGAATTCTATGGTCTGTACCAAACCCTTCCTTCCTGGCAGAAGAACCTGCTTTGTGAATTATATCTACAGAAATTCATTATTCTAGAGAAAATTGAGTGGAATCCCTTGCTCTACATAGGAGATATACATCTAAGGGAATTAATGTCATGGATGCATAAAGAAGCAAATTATGAAAGGCAATTAGATAATTACAAGGACCACGAGAAATCAGAACCACTACCCTTAAGGGCTGAAAGTAGTCAGCCCGATGTGCTACTAAGGGATTAGTTCACTCTCACCTATGGGAGCATAAAATCAACAACCAAGAAGAAAATTTTTGATGTCAGAGAAGAGGTTTATGCAGAGTATCGAGGGATGTCCTACTTTACCTTTTAAAGAGCCCTGGCTAGTGCTAGAAAAAAATGGAATAGATTGCCAGAAGTATTCAAGAAAGCAGAACCACACAGTCCTATTAACCTTGAAGCAACAACACATAGAGCACCAAAATATATACAGTTAGGTAGACAAATCAGGTGTGAGCTCTGGTGTCCCCTAAAAATTAAGCCACCAATGCTTTTATGGACCCTATATGACATCAATGCTACGAAGTTAGACCAGCCGCAGGAAGATTATAGGATGGAATTATGGGAGAAAACTAGAGGGTTCTACTACACCTTCAAGAGTAGGAGAAGGGGTAAGACAGAGGTTGGAGAATTTAGGGGAATTGCAAAGAAATGTAATGCTTGAGGGAAAGCATTATACTTGCAGGGGGGCAGATGATGGGACAATAATTTGTCTCTAGTTTATGTTAATTTGTATACTCTATTTTTAGACATTACCAAGACATTTGTGAACCTTTACGTATTTGAGCTTGTGATCATGCTATAAGTACAGTTTGAACCACCAAAACCTATGGGTAGTTATTAATGACATATTTTGCTAAAAATTATATATCTATCACAATATTTCATATAACTATTTGAACATGTGTTCTAATATTTGGATTGAGTTGAATAGTTGACTTAAATATATATTTGCATGTGACTACTAACCTGCCAGAAAAGAGAAGTGGCTTGAGGGTGGATCGACACATTGAAGAGGAAATGATGAAGTCCCAGCTGCGATGGGGAGAACCATTATGACATTGCGAGACATGCTGGCTACATTGGAGGAACCATCATCTCAGGGAATATAGGAACATAAGTCTACTATATTTTCTCAGTGGTCAATACTTTGTTGAATCGATTATCCAGACTTTATGACATTCTGTCGTGGGTTGTTACATTCTCCTTTTCCTATGGTGTGAATTAGTCAGACTTTATCTGTATGCTTTGAATAAACATCAATCCTCTATATAAAGGGATTTGAATGTTATTTTGTAGTTAGTTGGATAATATACTATTGTTGCATTTGCACAACAAAGTTCCTCTTTCTAGTTTCGTGCATTGTTTTCATTATGATGTAATCAGTTTCTGGAAATATAATCAAGGAGTGACTTTGAGTTATATTATGTGTTAGTAGTTAGCAGAAGCCAACCAAGGGGGCCCACTTGGGAGGTGGATTAGATTAGAATAGGTTAGAGTTGCTTTCAACATTTACAACATTTTAAGTAGAGTTTATTGTTTCCTCCTGCAACATTATAACTCATGTATGTTCCTGCAGCACTTACAAGGATAATTATAGTGAATGTTTTGGATTGATAGAATAGGTTTGAGTTGAGTTTATAGTTTTCAACATTAATTTCATTAAGTAGTTGTGTGTGTTTACTTTCCTGCAACAATAACATAGGTCTCTTTCATGTATTTTTCCTTCCTGCAACATAATTGATATGACTCTTTGAGAGACTTAGTGCACAAATCATGTTGTCCCATTTCAAGAATACATCCCTGGGTTGACAATTCAAATACACTTCATGATAGGAAAAGTAATCCTTAGTTTGAATACACTATTCCTAGGAGAAGCTTTGGCATGATTATTAGTACCTATTATGGGGTTGTTTAGACATCAAAAGAGACATATGTGATTTATAAGAGGCATAATATAATACAGATGCCATCATTAAGTAATTCTAAGATCACATGGGTACACATTCAAGGCATTATATCAGTAGTAGAGATATATCAGTTAGCACAAAGCTACAATCAACTCATGATGGTAACTCATAATGACAAATCAATAAGATAGGGACATTACAATGCATTAACTATGTGCAAATACAAGGCATAAGGTATTGTTGTTATATTTCATCATAAAAGAAGCCAAAACATTGATGATAGTGGCAAAACACACAAGAGGTCTAAAATAATGTCAAATGGAATTAAAAAATCACAAAGAAAAGTATTTGAGCTATTTGTTTGAATGTTTTTTTTAATGAGTAGTCATTTGGTGGCATTATTTTCCATATTATTCAACCTTTACCTATTTCAAAATGGTTGCAAGTTTAAGGGTTTAGATGAGATAGATATTGTTGCAGTTAAGGACAATGGGAAACCCTTTGAATTTCTAATATTTCTTAGAAAGCAAAGACAAAGTGATGAAAACATAGAGCTCGAAGCATCGTATAATGTAGTCAAATGGAGTGACAAAGATATTTCTATACCAAATGAAACCATGATGCCATGAAATGAGTGGAAAAGTGAATAACATTGTGAGAGTTGAGATCAAATGAAGCTTGAAACATGTAGATATAATAATCTGAAATATTTTATCATTTCTTTGTTGAAACAAAACTCAAAAGCAATGTTTCCTCCTTGAAAAATGTAAAAAAGAAAACACAGAGATATATACAACTCTAAATTTAAGCACAATATGTATTGAAAAGTAGGGGGATTCCATGAAAATGCCAACAAAGCTTGAGCCTTCGTATTAAACACATATATGGTAAGGAGGGTTTTTATTTTGCAGTTTTGACTCCATAGTGCCTTGTTAAGAGACCAATAACAGATAATATGAGATTACATGTAAAGTGTGAGAGTTTGAAGCAAAATATCCACGTTGAAGGCCGAATTTAAGTAGGAAAATCTTTGAATCTCCATCTAAGTCATATTTCCAAACCCCTGGCAACATTCTCAACAACAAGCCAAGAAAGCATGAAGAGATGAATTAAAAAATGAAATGAGAACTGCAAGTGGAGCTAGGGTTTTTGTTTTCCCTAGGCATGAGTTTGATCAAAAGGTTTTTCCTTTGTTTCAAAAAAGGCTTTTCCTCAAAATAACACCCATGGGTATTGTTTTTTTATTGGTTTTATTTTGCATTCAAAACAACATGTATTTGATAAGGTGTTTTTTTTTAAATCATCTTATTGAATATTATTTACATACAAAATAAAACACAAGCCTTAGGTTTTTAAAGATAATAGACTCAACTGAAGTTGTTTTCTTTTATTGCATTAGTTTTAATGTAAAATGTTTTCTTAAAGTGGTATTTTATAAATCACTTTTAGTAAAATATTATTAATGATGCAAATGTAAAAGGCACTTTATGAAGTCAAAGAGATATGACTCAATTTATGAGTGTGCCTTGTAGGTAGGGGTTAATTTTGACTTGGTGGAATTAGTTGCTAGACATTGGGAGAGAGTTTGGGAGGTGTTTTATTTCTTTTATGAGTTTTTTTGTGAGCCACCTTGATTGAAAAGGCCAAGTTTGATTTTTTCCACACATGTGAGCTTTTTTGGAGAGGTTTGAGTAGCTAGATTTGGGGCTTTTAAAAGACATTCTAGATTGGAAGCTTCTAGTCCCTATTTTGATAGATTTTGTTGGAGTGGGGGTACTTAGTGACTTTTGTAACTCATTTTTGAGGGATTTCTCATTATGAAATTTTGGGTTTAGTGACTTTTTTGGAGTCCTTTAACAGTTTGGCATTATCTGTAACTCATTTTTGTACATGAATATTCAACAACTACCTTGGAATCACTGATTGAGTTCTTAGCTTTCATTCTTATTTTATTTCATTGTGTGCATCCAAATGATTGATCAAATTATTACTGAAGTTTTATTTGTATTCCTTGTAATTTTGTCTCATGTTAGGCACCTTTTGCAAAAAAGTATATTGCTTGTAGGTTATGATTTGTGTCTCAAGTGTAGGTCATTTTAGGTGCGATTTTTTTCTTCCTCCTAAGAATCTAGCATCAGTACCTTGTTATAAAATACTTATGTGAGGATATATAGGAGTGGGTTGTGCAATTTTAACTTAATCATTACTAACGAGTGTTTGGTTTTATGAGTTTCACGGTCCTTCAAAATTTGATGAATCACCTTGTAGGTTAGATTTCAGTTTCCCATCTCTTTTTAACCCTTTCCCTCTAAAAGTTTAGAAGTTAGGTGAGAACCAAGAGGAGTCTGACCCTCTCTAGAGATTCACTCTAATGTTTAGGTGACCCACTGCCTAGGAGTGTTTCCATGTTTATACAAAGTGGTAACATCTACAACTTGGCAAGGGTGCAATTTTGAGAGATAAACGTTCCATGACATCTCATATGTTGACATTCTACAATTAGTTTCTCTCCTTAGAATATCCTATGCTCCCCTCTAAGCACTATGGTCCATTCTAAGGGGGCATTTTTACATCTATGTGGATGATTGTCTTTTTTATCTAACAATCATGGTGTCTCTACATCACAATTTTTTCTCACAAAATTCTAAAATTTTGATCTTGATATCTTCCTTTGTAGGGGCTAATCAGCTACCTCATCTGGTTGTTGTGGGGGCCAATCCATTATATTTTCAAATCTTTCCCTATTGTATGCTTATGTAGCTTTTTCTATACATATCATCATGATCTAAGTCACTCTATCACATGCCTATCTAGCTTTTTCTACACGTGTTAATGCATGTTTAGGTTGCCACATCACATGCCTATCTAGATTTCACTATGCAAGTCAGTGCACTGTCTAAAGCTACCCTATCATATGCCTATCTAGATGTTGTTATGCTTGTTAGCGCACTATCAAAATTGCCATATCATATGGATATTTGGAATAACACAACTTGCCACCTATATTGGCATACCATTGATGGTTTCTTTTTGAAAGTTTTCTTAATCATCTAGTACACTTGTCTACAACTTGTGTGTTGGATGCGACTCAAAAACAATTTAGGGATTCCTAGTTGGGGGCAACCCTATGTAAACAAAGTCCCTACAACTAAGTTAGATAAGATCTCTTACTTTAACTCACATCTCTCTGGGTATAATATGCTCACTAAAGTGGGGGAAAATATAATGTCACAATTTGCACCCCAATGTAATTTTCCATTTTACAACACCTCTACCTTATCTTAAGACACAAAAATCCATGTCACCCTTTGCGCCTGCTTATTTAACCCTATCGCCAATCGATCAAAAACTTGGCCAAGTGGTCTAGTCAGCATAGGACGTGTGCATGACACAGAGACATCTACACAATGCGCACTCATTTGTGAATCCATAGATGTGCAAATTTCCATTGGAGCATTAAAAATTGCCATTCTATAGTTGTAATACTTGAATACACCACCCAAAAACATAAAAATTTGAACTCTTGCATTGTATCTCTAATATGGGCTTCATTTTTGCCCTCTTCACAATCTGAGCACTTTTCTTTACGAATTATATATACTTCATTGTTCATCTTGATCTTTCTATACATATTTTTTACCTCAACCTTGGCTCTCATCATCCATCCTTGCCTTCATGTCACGAAACTCAACTTTGTTGTGGTGAAGGAGAGTTGTCTACACTTTCATATTGCGTCTTTAATATTATATTGCATCTTTTATTGAATTCTATTTATATTATAATTTAGTTGTTTTTCTATATAATTATCTATCACCATTATCGTGTCTATTTTAGCTAGTATGGAGGCGGAAACACCAAAGTAGGGATCTGACTAAGGAAGGTCTCCAAACAACCACCGTAACATTTTCTTCTCTTTCATGTGTATAGGTTTACGAAGAAATGAGTGAGGAGTATAAACTTTATCAACCTTTGATTTTGGCATAATCCCTTTCCATAGCTTAATCACACTTTATCTGTATTATGTTACTTCTGTTTAGTTTTCTGGTACTATTTTATATATTTTTTATCTTCTCCTTTTGTGTTTTTCTTGAATTTTGTGTTGTTCTTTGTATTGTGTCCATACAAGACGTGTGTGTCATGTTGGCATCATGTACCCATGTTGTTGTCTTTGACTTGCACTTTTGTCATGAGAAGTGAGTTCACAAAGTTCAATATTTTGTCCTTGTAGTGTGCTCTTTTAGTTTCTATAGTAAAACATAATTTCAGATTGGTAGTTAGTAGTTATTACACTTCCTTTGCATTTAGCATCTTAATCAACTTTGTTGTCTTAATATTTTTTACTTCATTCACATTTAATATCTTAGTTCATCAAGTCATATTTATCATACTTAGTGTCTTGATCCCCTAGCTCACCAAAGTGCCAACAGATGTGAGGTGGCGCAAGGAAAGGTCCATCCTTTCAGACTTTAATTGGCCTTGAGGTTGGTGTACTTTTTCCTTCTCTGCACTATTCAAATTTTAAAAATAGTTACCTAGGTAAATGTATTTGTAAGAGAAAATATTATAATGATTGATGTGTAAGAGCATCTATGACAAAGATAGTATTTATGATGCACATGAACATAATTAAGAGGGAGGTTACAAAGTGGAAAAGGAATCATGACACACTCATAATTCATGTTGTGACACATCATAAATAATATTTCCAATGGAGTTAATGATATATAAAGTGTGGATCATATGGATTTTTACCACAGTAGTTTAACTTTGTTTGGGCACATAATGATGCCTTATCGTGGACTTTAGGGCCTTTATAGTATCGATTCCTTAAGAAGGAGAGGAAAGGTTGTGTAATGTACATACCTTCCTCCAAATACCCATGCAAAAATATAGATCTCCATATATAACCATCCAAACTCAATGCTGAACACAATAAAAATTGATCAAATAATTCAAAAGATGTAATATGTTTAAAAGGAGATAAGATATCATCGAAATATGTTCTTTAACGTATAATGAATTGTACCTTATCCATTAACCATTCCTTATACTTATTAAAATAATACATAGTTTTTGACCCATACATTATAAAAAAAAAATTACTGAAAAAATGGGTGAGCTATAATTACTAAGTTGCTTTCTTTAATGAGAGGATCTCCACGACTCTGGGGTACGAGATTGTTCTTCTTTTCGAGATGATTTGATTCACTCTCTAAACAATATTCTATTAAAATCCACAATATGTTGGCTCATTAATATTCATGTTAAAACTTGTTGAGTAGCTTGTCCCAATTCAACAATCTATCTCCAACATTAACTCAATGTATCTAGAAATATTAATTAAATATATAATTATTTCATGCCAATCAAAATCCGCATAGAACATCATAACATATAAGAAATTTAATCCTTAGGGTAAAATGAACATTGTACTGAATACTTAAAAATTAAATCCAAATTCTTGATCATGCTCAAAATCTACACTTTAGGAAATCCCTTATGGAATCTTGATTTGCATATTCATAACAAGAAATCATTTACCTCTTACTATATTATCTATTCATATCCAACCATATCATGCCAAGACCAAAAAGATAAATCAAGATCTTTACTATGACACAACTATACATCTCTTCAAGACTATAAAACCATTATCAAGGAATGATAGATCCACCCAGCTACCAAATGCCCATTGAGAGGGATCCAAAGTTTCCTATAAAATTATGATAAAAATCTTTATAGAATATCCATAAACATATACCTGCCATGCCAAAACTCCAATTATGTACTTATGAGCTTCACATGAAATCATCATCGACATCTTCAATGTTTAATATAATCTATCACAACCAATTATGTCCTTGCACAAAGCTCTCATTCAACTATGATTTAAAGCCTCTCAGAAAAATAGAGTTACAGAGTAAAAAATGTAGAAACTTCTTCCTTATTTGTACAATACCTTTAATAGAACTTCTCAATACTCTATTCTATTGCTTCTTTGCTAATCAACATTCTAATGCTCAATTATGTATGTACATTCCAACAAACAAAAGTTATACTACTATAGTATCCAAACATTCAATAAAAAAAAGCAAGAATATTCAAAGGACTAACAACTAACTACAACCATTATCACGGTAATACGACACTATTAACACTTCATAGACATTCTCCTAAATTATCCATGTAACACATAGATAAAAAATAACACCCACATCCTTATGATGCAATCTAGAACCAAAGGTGACATGACCATGACCATGTACTAAAAATTGAATTCAAATTAAACCACAATACTCATAATCTAAAAAAATAATATAACTCATGGCCATCAAAACATGGAGAGCTAAAAAACATATGGATTCAAACATCCATTAACAACTATAGAACTAAAGTATCATGAATATTCTTCTTGTAAATGAACATAACACCTAAACTATGTTGGATCTAAAATGCATCTATTAGATGTCAAAATGTGAGCATTGTCCACAAATGATTTTTTTTTTTTTAAGGGATCTTAAGCTCTAAAGAGACCATCTAGTGGGTGATCTAATTAATTATAAAATCAATAAGGAAATATTTAGGAAGGAAACAAGGGATTTTCACATACACTAGGGCTTGGTATAACATTTAATAGTCTAAAAGGGGGTAAAGTGATAAATTTTCTAGTGGATTGAGATTAATGGTTAAAACATGTTGGGTTTTTATTGTGGAGACAAAATTTGAATTTTCCATAGGGATATATAAAGTGGAATTCTAAGTTGTCACTCTATGGAGGTGGTTTCTAAATAAAAGTGTATATCTAAGTAGTGACTCTTGGTCTTCAATAGTTGTCTTCTAATATAGATGTGCTTCCTAAAGAAAAGTTGGTTTCTAAGTAGAGACTCTGATCTTTCATAAGTGATTTATAATGCATTTCTCATAAAAAGCTTGTGTTGGTCTAACATTGATGTTCACATGAGAAAGGTACTTGTAATTGATATTCAATAAGAAAAAAAGGAGATAAATTGACGAAAAATTATAGGTGGGCTTAGGAAAAAAACTTAGGAAGATAAAAGACACATAGAACTCTAAACAAGATAATGAGAATAACATAGAAATGGAAATATGGACTAATAAGTTATGGAGTATGCTAATTCTATTATTACATTTTGGCCCCGCTTTAGTAGACTTAAGATGGGCTAAGAAGGTAGTCCACTAGAGGACACATACAATAACATGAGTAATAGAATGCAAAACACTTGATACAAAAACAATACTACTTCATCTTGATATTGCACTTTCTATTGTCCTTGAACCTATTGTTGCAAAACACCCAAAGAGAGTAATCACTATATGCTAACAAAACAAACTAGGATAAGTTACATACAAACAAAGGAAATGATTATCACAAGGATTTAACATGTATGTACATAAATACACAATATCTAAGTATTTTGAAAACACATTTGATACCTAGATT
>MU226565.1:1215332-1235588 GCA_018584345.1 Thuja plicata
TAGTCAGAATTGCAGTCAAAGGGTAATTCTTAAATGGATGCTATTCATAGTCAATGGTCCAATAACAATGCCCAAATGTATAGAGCATAAACAAGTGGTACAGTATATGAAACCCATTAAATTGACTTGTGAAAGAGCTCAATAAATAGATCCAATCAAAATAAGATAAAATTTCATTAGGTCCTGGACTTATAGTATAATTTGCATGTACATTAAATAGAGAGAAGAATATAATAATGAAAATTACATACCCCATGCCCTTTTCACTTATGTTTTGGTTCACTTCAAATAAATTTATGCAAAACCAAGTCTACAAGTGTCATATCCCTATCTAAATATCAACTCACGATATCATCCTCATTAATTCCTCATCATCTATGATGAAGGAGCATCCAAGGTGTAAGGGGAAACTTGCATCGCTCAAAATATTTTATTATTATTTTTGTTTGGTTTGGTGAACACCCACAAAACTCATTTCTTTTAAAATGTCTTGAGGATTTCTTCCGAACTTTCAAATTTTCAAAATGGGCAAAATTTAGTGAGGCCTTTATTTTTATTAATTTTGCATATGAGCATGCAGGGTCTTAGAATTTTCTTCATACCTATGAAATTGAATTTTGTCTTGTGGGGACGAGTTTTGAGCCATGATCAGGTATGTGTGAGAAGATAATAAAAACTTTTAAAATTTCTCAAAATTTTCTTTAGAATTGAGGTTTGAGGCTTCAAACCATGTTTTGGGCCCTTTAAGTTGGTCAAGAACGTAGAGCACTCCAAAATATTTAGTAAAAAAACTAGGCTCAATCAGGTGCCCAAATCAAAAGTTAGGTCGCTCCCAAAAGTTGGACTATTTTTGGGTAAGAGTCACGAGTTTTAAATTTCTTCTCAAAGACACAAAGGGGTTATTTATGACCATTTTCAAGCATTTTTTTGAGTAGTGGAGAAAGATAGAAGGTGATAAGTCATGCAAAAGGAGAGAAAAAAGAAAAAAATAAGTAGATTTGAAGATGCAATAAAGTATAAGGCTCCAAAAACCAGAGGAAAAATATTGTAATGTGTTACAATTCATTGAGGATTTCATCCTCTATTTAGATTTCAATTTATTTTTTCATTTTTTAAATGTTCATTTCAATATAATAACATTCATAGTTACACATGAGTAACCTACAATGTTGTTGATGTGGCATTTGCCCCTTCATCAATTTGTCACCCTCAGCAACCAGTTTCAATCCCTTGGTCACCCATTTTCCACATTGGATCACATTTGTGGGTGTGAATAAACTTAAGTCATTTCTAGTTATATAGCTAGACATCGAAGTTTGAAATAAAAGCTATTAATAGACCCTTACTACATTTACTTTGAGTTGATCTTCTACACTTTTGTGTGGATTTGTATGTTACATTATTGTATTTAAGGACATTCAATTTTCTTTCTCTGTCTTTAAATCATTGAAGAGCATTGCCAAACAACATTTCCAATACATCCATGATAGTATTATTAGAGAAAATATCAACATAAATAATCTTGAGCATCTCCGCATGCTTGTTTGCTATTTTTATCATTGTTTCTAAGTCTTAAATTGATCCAACTAGGAGCTTGACCAAAGGAGAATAATCCTTGCCTAGCAAGTTCTTAAACCATTTCTCTAGCCATTACCTTGCTTGAGACATAGGTAAATTGAGCTAAAGTGCATTGACTATAGTCCATGAATCTAGATTTAGTTCCATGTACAACATTTGTTCTCTAGGAATGAATTTGAACAAGAGTGAAGTATGACCAATTTCTAAATTTGCAGGTGTTCATTTGTACAAAACTTTACTTTTCACCCTATTAGATAATCAATTTACAACAACTTTAACAATGCATTCATACATCTAAAATCCAGCTAACTATCATGTTCAATTTACTTAATTTTTTTTTATATTAAGTTTATTTAAGCTCCCATTTCGGGAATCAAACACAAGATTATGCTATTACAAAGAAATGAAATGTTTTTAATGACGTCCACGAGACCACCGGTCTTAAGGGACCAAAAAGTAAGTTAGGCATCGTGGTGTGATTTCTCCAAGTTGTTCCTTCTTTTGTTGTGGATCCGGATTAAGAAGCTTGCTGTCTTGTGTAAGAGAAGCATCAACTGCTTTACTACACGCCAATGCCGAATTTACTTAAATTTTTAAAATTTAATGGTACATTTAATAGTGGAATAACAGTGGAATTTATTATTGTTAAATTATTTGCTGGAAGGTATTCATTTGAGAGTCTTATTTTTGTCCTTTAAACTATAAAAACGAAGAATGAATCGCGGGAAACCCTTGTGAACTCAAAACATTGAGCGGGAACAAGTAGCAGCAAGCAGAAAGGCTATTAGCACCTATAATTTAGAAAGAGTAAGAGAGGGAGAGGAGAATGGGAATGCGAAACAAGGCAAGAAGATCGGAAAGATCGCTGGTGTGCGCCATTCAGGCACTCGTGGGAACCCACATCTTAGTCGAATTGCGGAATGATACTTGTGTCAGAGGCTTGCTCGACGACTGCGATGACGCCATCAAGTAATTCACCCTTCTTCCTCTTCTTCTTTCTTTCTCTCTCTCTCTCGCTTTATCACCTCTCTTTCCCACAATATTTCTTGCCTTTTTTCCTTGCAGCGTTATAATAAAGGATTCCCTGGTTGAGGATGTCCAGGTATTACTATTCCTTTCTTTATTTTAGATCTTAGTTTTAAATTAATGTAATTTGATTAGCCACGCTGCGCTTGCAGGGCGTAGAGAAAAAACTCCCACTGATATTCATAAGAGGCAGCCATATACGCTTCGTTCATATTCCACTCAGCATAAGCATTTCTCAGGCTGTGGAGGACAGGGTATATTATCTTTCAACCATTTCCCCTATAATGTTAATGTAATGCAAATTGTTAAATTGTTTGCTGCTCACTTTTACTACTACCCGGAAAAGAACTATTCAATAACTACTGATTACTCCCTTTAAAATAAGTTAAATTTGACTGTTACCTTGTAACAGTCTAGTTGGTGCCAAACAACTGGATTGACTGAAACTACTGAACTCTATTAGCTCCATTCTATCTTCCTGAAGCATTCAGACTAAGTAGTTGTAGCATACTGTGTGAGAATATGATAGAATGTAAATAACACATTTCTTAACCCGCTAAGAATTTCTATTAACGTGTAAATGTGAACAAAACATAATAGAAATGTCATTATTGAGATATTATAAAATCAGATAAAGAGCTCACAAAAATAAGATATAATTAAAGACTTCTAAAATCTGAACATTAGATCAATCATCAAATCATCTTCTCATACTTCTTCTCTTAGAAATTGTGGTATCCCGCCCTTAGTTAGTCACGACTGGCTACAGCTTCTCCTAAATGATTTGAAAGGAAATGTGAAACAATTTCTTACTTAATCTAACAGCGAGAGTGTTGTAAAGTTTTGAGATCTAACAAAATTTTAGCTGCATTCTACTATAGTAACAATACTTAATAAATAGGGCAAATATAGAAAAGGAGGAGAAATGGAATAGGAACAACCACAAAAGTGAGTGACCATGATATACCTTGGGAAAATCTAAAAAGGGAAAAGTCCAACCTCCAAAGCATCAAAACATATGTATGATCAACAGTTATAGGTTATAGTACAGTATCAAGCTTTGAGCTTTATAGGAGATCAACACTTTGAAGTTTGAACCTAGAGGAGTTGGACAACATAACCTTGTATAGAACTGGACATCACATATAAGACAAGGACACCTAGAAAGCCACAGGCTCAAAACAATGAGTCGAAGACTAGTCAAGGTGGTCCACATTCAATCCATATGGTAACAAGCTAAACTATAAGTCTATAACTATAGAAATTTTAAACATTTTCCGTCAAATTCATATAAAATAAGACTTTCATTATTCTATTATTTAAAGTAAATGGAAATAAAACATTCATAAAGGAATTTGCCTTCACATGAACAAGAATATAACTAACGGTCTACAGTTGATTCAAATGAAATGAAATCTAACTGAATAGCATAATTAAGTAATTTCATTCAGGTGAAAACATAAACACGAGGGAGAAGAGAGTAACTGTGCTTTGATCCATTTTGGTAGATTTGAATTTTTAATGTCTCTTCCTAAGAGAGGGAGAGCATCATCAAAGGTTTTACCTCCCATCCATTGACCATTGGTCTCACGTGCAACTTCCTTGAGAAATGGCCCGGCCCTACACAAGAGGTGCAGAAACTGGGCTCGGTTTAATTGCTATTTGAGTCACTGGTGTTTAGAAACTACATCAATCTTAGTCGGTAACACCCTCTAGACTCCACACCTATGAGTATGACCTTCTTGACTATATGTGTACTCCCAGTTCATGTGATTGACGGTCACATGCTAATTGCATAGTGTCAACACCTTGGCCAAGCTTTATAAAATACAAGCACTGGACTTTGTGCTGCCAGATTCACCACCCTTACTCGTATAAAGAGTCTATTTGACTCTTTTGGGTCTGCACAACCCATCTCAGAATTGCTGTCCATTTCAGGCAATAACAGTCTAATGACCTTATGGAACGGTGACCTTACTAGCAACTGTTAACATATATGGTTCTTAATGGTCAAGAAACCAACTAAGGAAAGTCCCTTCGCAACAGAGCTTAGCTGTTATAAATAATTTTTAAATATGATTGTTTATAATTTTTTCATTCTGTTTTCCTCCCTAGGATATGAAAAGGGAAACCTCTCAAAAAAGGTTTAAGGTCTAGCTTCACCCCCTTGCTGTTATGTTTCAAATTCTTGTTTTAAAACCTTTCTGATCAGGGTTTTATCCAATAATTCAAGTAAGATGATACATCATTCTTATTGATGACATGCTGTCATATTTGTATATTGATCTGTTTTGATCAATCGAAGAATCATTTATGATTTATGATAGTTACAGTACCATACAACTGTCAAGTTTATCATTGCAGATAGGTGTAATTCCACTTTCCCAAGATACAGATTTTCTGATTAGATTAACCTCCGTATGCAGATAATATTGAATATTCAGAGTCTATGGACGTGTGTCATTATCTTCGCTATGCAGATTATGTAAATGCTTTACTCAGCACAGGAGGCAACTTTCATGCAAGAATAGTTTGAGCTTTATGATTAAAGGCTAGGGAGTTACACCTACCATGCATTACTAAAGATTTCCGTTGATTGCAATGCAAATTCATAACTGAAATGCAGGTTCACAACTGATATGCAAATTCATAACCGATATACAAATTCATATCCGGTGTACAGATTTATAACTAATGTACAGACTCATAACTGGTATGCAGATTCATAATGATATGCATGACGTTGATTTCCATCCTCCTTTTTGAGACATAATGTACAACTACTAATGCAGATTCATATTTGATCTGCAAGTCTATGACTCAGAATTCTTATATTCTTGTGTGGGTTCTTAGTGCTAATGCAGACTTAGAATTGATATGCAGATAAAGACTCCAATATTCTCATTCTTATATACGATACATGGAATGATAATGGTACTACAAAGGCATGACATGGAATCCAATCCTCTTCATTCTTTTATTCAAATCATGAAATGCTATGCAGATTATATAAGTAAATATGAATCATTTGCACTGATTCAAGGAATAACTTCACTAAGTAATAATACAGAAGGAATCTGCTTGCCTGTAAATAGGCAACAAAGAATGATGCTGCTGAATTGGGATCGGATCCCTTAATCAAACCTTGCTCGATAGAGTGTAGAGCTAATGCAACAACTTGATTTCTTAACCCCACAATGGATTGCGATTCAGAGCGATGATATCAGAATTCTTTGCTGTATTCTAGCAGAATGGAAAAGTCCAAAGAAAGTGTCGTATGAAAAGGATTGATGATCGATAGCTTCAAGAAGTAAGCAGTCCAGCCGAGCAACCTTCATGTTTCGTAAGGGAGGGATGTAACACATATGCCCCACCACCAAGTGTTACTCCTCCACAAATTGAATGCAACTCCTGATTGACTGATTTGACTCCCAAGATGAAGTGGATCAAAGGAGCTCACAAACACTACATGTAGGTGTAATTACTACTGTGTACACACCTCTTACACACATAAATAGAAATCCAAAGATGCTTGGTTTAGTTCACTTAGTAATCCCCTATTTAAAGACTCTTTATAGTTGTCATAGGACCATTGGCATATGCTGGAGAACGCCACAAGATTCTGTCCAAGTAAGACATCCTTTTTCACGTGTGTGCGTTATTTACAATATTGTAATAATATCAAATAATTAAAATAGACCTAGGACTTGCAAGGTGTACAACACCATCTATTCCCTTAGTCCTAACCATAGTCCCTAGACTCGAACTCGGCTCAGACTCGACAAGGCCGACTTGACTCGTGACTCGACAAAACACGACTTGCCAATGACTCGGCAAAGTGAAAAAACCTTAAGGATTTAAAACTTGTTTCATGCACCCATTATTGAATAAAGCTTAAAGACACAATAATATTATCAAATAGAAGCTAATTTGATCACATACATAAATATACATCGATCACATAAGTACAAACACAAATTAATAATTTAATACATTGACGACAATTAAAACACTGACAGATAACCAATATTATCAATAATCAAACACAACAATAGGCATTTAATGCTAACTACATCACCCCCCCCCCCCCCCCCCCCCCCCCAAAAAAAAAAAAAGAAGTCATCGTTCAAATGACAAGTATACATCAAGTAATATCTAGGAAGACTAATGACAAGAGTGTAGATAATGACTCGTATTGCACAAACTCAAAGTTGTAGTGTGCTTCAAAAATAAAATGGGGGTCTGGGGGCAACACCCTCATTGGGGTTAAGTGGTAGCGCGCCTTGCAGGGGTTTGGGGCAGCGCCTCCAACGGGGTCAAGGGGCAGAGCCCCTTGTATGGGACTAAGGGCCTTCAAAACCACATAAAACTCCATGGCGTGCATCATTTTCTTGAATTTTGAAGATGCCAAAAACAATATTGATAAAGCCCAAAAATGTAATTTCCAAATCTCTTCTTGCCAAATCTCTTACTTGTCGAACAAAGCACAAGATCTCATGGAATTGCAGCTGCCATAAGGAAGGGTGGTGTTCATGTAGCTTCTATTTGATGATGTTATTGAAACTCAATGACCCACTCAGATTCTAGACGTGACTTTTGCATCTCAAATTGAATGTTTTGAGGGCTGAAAGGAAGAAATAAGTGAAAAAAAGTTAGAAAAGATTAAGTTTTTTTTTTGTTTTTTTATTGCCCAACTCAAGCTTGCTGCCGGCCGAGTCAATTAGCTCGGACTTAGTGAGTTAGGTTGTGACTCGCAACTTGGCAAGTCAAATGCCTGACTCGGCCGGGTCTGAGTCAGGGTCATTTTGACTCGGCAGGCATGACTCGACTCGTGACTCGCCTAAAATTGGTGACTCACCACGAGTCTAGGAACTTTGGTCCTAACACAAATGATCTAACATAGCCAACTAACCACTTTTTAATTTCATCATTTGTTTTGACAGCTAGTACAAAAAAAGTTCAAATTGTAGTCTTAGTATGATGCATATCTTGACATCCCTCTTGAAAAATACTCACAAAACTTGATCAAGAATATAAACAATTATAAGATTCAAATTGGGCTGTTGAAAATTCCTGAAGTTTCTTCCAAAACTGGCCTTGGAGTGATAGTTTTTGGTCATTGGAGGATGTTCCAAAGGAAATCATTGGCAAACAGTCATTGCCATGCCATGAAAGGAAAGATTTAGGCATAGGGCTTATGAGGTTTCTGAATGCAAGGAAGACTCTCAAATAATTGTTACACAACCTTCGAAAGAGCTAGAAAGGTGAGGAAATGAGCCAGAAAAAGCTAAGCAAGATTATTTATGAAGCAAGCTACCTATTGATGTACAAGTCTAATATGTGCTATGAGAGTGAAAAGGTGATAAAGGGGGGAGGGGTTCCCTTACAAAAGAGGTTTGATTGGATTTGATTTATAGTGGTTGCCTAGGAACATTAATCAAATGGCTGTAAATTTGGATAAATTGAGAATATAAATGATCTCTTGGCAAACCCTACCAAAGATATGTAAGCTTAAAAGTGACCAAGTGATGGTACTAATGGTATGAAAGACTAAGCTGGAACCTACCAAAGGATAGGTTGGGTAGGGTAGTTAACTGGGAGAATGAGAAGAACAACAGATCTTCATGTAGCTTAATGCTTCTAAATATCTAATCTAATCTGCTAGAAGGTAAAAGATGCACTAACCATTCAACAACATAAACTCAATCAACATTAAAATCTCAATTAAACAAATCAAACTAATGAGAATCAAACAACAATCTTTTTTTGAATACTGACCTATTAAAACAAACAAGAAAGAGACAAAACAAACAAATATGTTGTTAGTCTAGATCCTTGTTTGTTCACTCAGTAAACAGCCTATAAGCTACAATTGACAACAAGGGAAAGAGGAATAACTACCTTTTTAGCTTATGCATATTTTCTTATAGTAAAGAGGCAAAATAGCCTGAAATCAATCAGTAAAGCCTGCACACACATTTATTCCATTAAAGCAATAAAATTCTAGGTCTGAGTGCATGTCAAGTGATGTATGATTAGCCTTGTGTCAAGATAATCTCAATTAGCAAAACTATTTTTGTAAGGTTTATAAAAGCTTAAAATCAGAAATAAGACAATTAAATGATGTTTTTGATGGTCTATATGTAATGGAAGAAAGCTTCTATCCACTCAAAAGATGAATTGTTGCAGCCTAAATGCACAATTGTTATCTTTTCTCTTATATTTTTAACGACAAAGGCAACTAGAGTGAATTCGAAGCTCATTAGTTATGTGCAAATACTTGATTTTCAAGGTAAGGATGGGATCGGCCTAGAAATGTACAAAAAATGGCAAATGCAACGTTTCTATTATCGTGTTAATTGTTGCAACTGAAGGATACATGCAAATGGATTGCTAAAATCCAAGTGTGATCTTGATGGACCAAAAATAGTCTTGAAAATTGTAGAAATCAGCAAATGCAATGTTTTCCAAAGACTTTATATAATACAAATAGAAGCCAATGAAGTACAAGCATTGAACAATCAATAGAACTGGTTATTCATATTTTGGATGTTTTTGAGCAATAAGAGCAGATCTAGAGTGTCAAAACCCTGCAAACAATGATGTTTCAAAGTCCCACGATGCAATGTCTATCTTAAACAAGCAATCTAGAAGCTTGGAAATACCTATAAAAGTTGCCTATTTCTGAAAAATGGACGTATTTCTGATGGGGACATTGAAATGGTCAAAATAAGAATATTGTCAAGTGTAGAAAAACGCAAAATAGCACCATGCAAATGTGATATGTATGTTTTCTAAATATCCCTAGATATATCAAAGGCTGAAATGGCATATGATCAGACCTTTCATTGGCCTATACTGTGACTTTGACTGATCAAGCCCTCACTTAATCCAAAACAACAATGGAGAATGACTCTATATGTAAGAATATATTTAGATATGTGCAAGAACTAGATGTAGAAGAGAGTAATTGGACTGCTACAAATTGAGAGTAATGTGAAGGGAAGGATGTATGCATGATCTATCTTGTGAATGATGCATGGGCTTAAGGCAGACAGTAAATAACATGAGGAGAAATGAATTTCCTTTGAGAGAAAATGACTTGAAAGTGGCAGGAGGAAGGTTTGCTGACAAGAAATGCTGTCAGACTGTACCCCATCTCAACTCCATCCTTCCCTTCATTTTAAAGGCTGTAGCAATAAACATCCATGAAATGCAATGATAACAAAATTTTGTAGGTAGCATGGAAATGGGTGCCCCTACCAATCAAATACTAATTGCAGCTACAATCCATTCTAGTAGCATCACAACAATGCAATACCAACAAAATTAGATAGTTCAGACAATCCATTAACGATTGCCATAATATCGATGCTATATGTGTAAACTAAACAGAAAAATAACGAAACACCACTTATAATCGATAATGCAATATTCAAATAAGTCATGACATATGATATATTGCATACGTTTGTAATATTTGTTCAAGATAGAAAAATAGGCAGTGATCAAGTCAGATTCAAGATCTATGTGAACATATTACCATATTGCTCTAAATCGAGAGCATCCAAATCAGAAATTGATTCATTCAAACCAGGTGTAATATGAATATTGGCAAATTTGGTTAGTTTTGTGTGTGCTTAAAATTATGTTTTCTTCGTGTTTTTTTATAAAATTCTTTTGTTCTTAATCTGACTGTAGTTTAACAGTTGGGTACAATTTTAACACTCTGGGTTCTGCGTGGACATGTACCAGGCAGAAAAAGTGATGTATACAGATGTATTTGAGCAGGATATGGTATAATAGATTAACCTGGCTGTACCTAGGAGATACTCTGAGTACTGCCAATACTGGGACCAGAAATGTACCAGTAAAGAGTACGGGTTTCTCCAAGACAGTTCCAAGTAACATATTGTTGGCAAACAGATGCAACGTGTTGCTCAAATCAATGTGCCTCACCCAATGGGCAGTGGTAAATCTTTGCAACAGTTGGAGAAGTTGCCTTTGAATTACTACTTCCCTGTGTTTGAGAGGGGCAGCTCTTGTATGATGGGGTTTCTTAGATTTTTGTGTACTTTTAAGTAGAAAGTACAAAAGCAAAAGCAAAAGCAAAAGAAAGAGAATGAAGAGGGGAAGAATAGAGAAACCGTGAATAGATTAAACATGGACAACCATCTAGAATTACTCAACATGAATGAAGAAGGAAGGAAAGGAGAAGTGTATGCACGATTGAATAGATAACATATTCATTTCCACATACATCATTAACAAAGAAGGGAGAAGATATGTAGATTCATTAAATAGAATCCCGAGTTGCGATAGATTTTCTCTACAATGATTGTTGGAAATAAATTATTAACTTTGTATTGGATTCGCAAATTGCAAAGAAGAACCTTGAGAAACAATACAAGCACAATCTAATATAAGAAAAAATAATGCTCAACCGATAGATTGAAAATCATAGTCCTATCTGGACTGTTACTCTTCAATTTTTACGAAAGCACAAAGTCTCTTGACTCCTTGTACAATTTGCTATGTGTTTGGTCAAGAATAGTAACCACCAGTAAGCCTCACTAACACCTTTAATATGAATAGACTTTATATTTTTGTCACTAAATGAACCACATTTTGTGGTCCATCCTCCTCTATAGCATCATTGATGATCTAAAACTGAAAATCGGGATCCAATAGTCAATCGCCTTAAGAAAATAAGGGACCTTTGAACATGTAACCATGATATTGATCAGTGGATGATACCTAATGTTTGTCCACCCATCCATGACTAAACTACATCCACTTGTCATCCAACATTCCTTCATTTTCTCCATTAACAAATTTATCTTGGGATAGTTCTTATCTAAGATTATGGTCCTCAATTTTGTCTCCCCTAGTGGCACATATGATGGTTCTGCCCTTGCTACCTTGGCCAACATGTCCTTATAATAAGGAGATTGAGCCACATGGAATGAAATGCCATTGGCAAAGAAGAATTTGCCAATGGTATCATTTGTATTGTCCTTCATTTGCACATTGAATAATTCTATTAGTGGTTCATGAGCATCACTTGCCATCTTACATTTCCCCCTTGGCTTTGCTACCCTTGAATTAGAGGAAATTAGCATAAGTGCAGTTGGCCTCTGCAAAGTAGTAGAAGCAAAATCTTGTCTTTGATAACCCCTCAATCTTAGAGACAAAAGTAGATGTGTTGATGATTTATAGCAGTGAATGTGTAGCGTCGGGAGACATTCTTCTCTCCTGAAGTCGTATTAATCTTCTAATGCCATTTCATATTCCTTGGTCACCATATTTGTGTTGATGATAAATTGTTGAGGATTCCTTGCGGTGGTTGTCTTATCGTCTTTTCTTCAACGATGGTTGTGTTTTCTTTGTAACTGTCCGACTATTCTTTTCAAGGAGACTATGGAGAGTCAAGTCTTCTATTTATTCACATTGTTGAATTTCTCAGTGTTGTTCTATGTTTATGTCTTTCGTGTGAAGTTCGATAAGATTGGGATTCATTTTGTAGGGTGTTTTCAATATTTTCTAGTTCTGATTATTATTATTATCAGGGATTTAGTAAGATCTGGTAATCATGCCAATTGTAATTCAAACTTCTGTTCAATAAAAGTGATTTCTTTGTTGTTGGGTTTTTCCTCCCTCAGGAAAAAGGGTTTTCACAGGGTAATTTTGGTGTCTTTCTGCTCATTCTTTTATGTATTGCTGTTTATCTATATTTCTGGTATAAATTTAACATGGTATCAGAGCCAGGTTTAAACAAGATCCAGAACTAGAATTATTCAAGCAACAAAGTATTCTTATTTTCTTCTCTTCTAGATTGATTCTTTCAAGTTTCAAAAATGGTGAATGGACTCAAGGTTGAAGATAGGTTGGATGCCACATCAAATTTCACTTCATGTAAATTTAGAGTTCTTATTGCACTAGAAGAAAAATGATCTTCTAAAATTCGTGGAGGAAGATGTAACTGAGCCATCTGATGAGGTTGAGAAATCTCAATGGAAGAAAAATAATATTATGGCTAGGACGATCTTGATAGATTTTGTGAAAGATCATCTTGTGCCTATTATATCCAATTTGAAGTCAGCCAAAGTCATGTTCAAGACTCTTTAAGGCTTGTACGAGATCAACAATACCAGCAAAGCTCTTGCCTTGAGACGCCGGCTCCATCATATAAAAATGGCTAAAGGAGATTCAATTATCTCATTCTTCATGAAGATTATTGATTTGAAAGATCAGCTATGTGCCATTGGAGATATAATTGAAGATAGAGATCTATGATAGCTATGAATGATCTTCCTCAATCTTGGGAATCTTTTATTCAAAGCATTAGTGGAAGAGATGAATTACCCGAGTTTGATCGTCTAAGAGCTGATTGTATTCCTGAGAAATTCAGGCTCGTTGCAAGAGAAAATAGATGAAACTATTGTAATGAAGATCATGTTCTTGCTGCTCAAACGTCCAGAAGGAAAGGAAGAGAAGGTAAAAAAGGAAATTTCAGGAGGAATAGAGATAGAAATTCAGATTCAGCTCCTAAACCAAAGAAGAAGAAGAATCTCTCACATTCAATGTTTCAAATGTGACAAGTATGGTCACTATGCTCGAGATTGTGTAACAAGAACAAAACATCATGTTGCTGCTGCAAATGTTGATGATGTGTCAACTCAAAAGGAATCTAGTGACAACTCAGAGGGATTTTTATTTATCTCAGCCCTTTCAAGCAATGTTCCAACCGATAGTAACACTTGGTTGATTGATAGTGGTGCTTCACGTCATATTATAGGATATCGAGATAATCTTTCTAACTTGGCATAAAGAGAAATCAATTCAAAAGTAATAATTGGAGATGATGCTTGCTATTCATTAAAAGGTGTTGGGGCAACCTCTCTTCATCTGGATTCCGACATCCCTCTTCATTTGAGTGATGTTTTGTTTGTTCCAGAAATCAAAACAAATCTTGCCTCAATTTCTACTTTGGAGGACAAATGATATCAAGTTGCATTTGCTAAAGGAAAAATGCTTGCATGGAGGAAAAACTCTAGCATCAAAACAACTCGTGAAATTGGTGTTCGTCAAGAGAGTCTATATAGACTTTCTGTTCGTCCAATTCAAGCTTTAGTGCATGACTCCATCAGTTCAAGTGAGCTGTGGCTTAGGAGATTTGCTCACTTAAATTTCAGATCTCTTTCATCTATGGAGAAGATGGTTACTGGTCTACCTAAGCTTAGTCAAGACCATGATGACGTTTGCAAAGGATGTGCTCTAGGTAAGAATATTAAGAGTTCTTTTCAAAGCAATGAAAGTAGATGAAAATGAATTCTAGATCTTATTCATTCAGATTTATGTGGACCAATGTTTGTAGCATCTTTGAGTGGTTTTTGGTATTATGTTGTTTTCATTGATGACTATTGTCGAAAGACTTGGATTTATTTCTTGAAATCTAAGGATCTGAAGAAGTACTTTCTAGATTCAAAGAGTTCAAAGCTCAAGTTAAAAACATGTCTGGAAAAAGGATCAAGGTTTTGAGATCTGATAATGGAGGGGAATACACTTCTGGAGGTTTTCAAATTTTTTGTATCGAGGTAGGGACCAAGAGGGAGTTTTGTGTTCCTTCCAACCCTCAACAAAATGGAGTTGCTTAAAAAAAGAATAGGTCTATAGTTGAGGCAGCCAAAGCTATGATTCATGATCAAAATTTGCAAACTTTTCTTTGGGCTAAAGCTTCCAAAACTGTAGTATATATTCAGAATCAAAGTCCTCATCAAATATTGGAAAATATGACTCCTGAAGAGGCCTTCACGAGTGTGAAACTTGAGGTTAGTCATTTTAGAATTTTTGGTTGTCCTGTTTATATTCATGTGCCTAAAGATAAAACATCTAAACTAGAACCTTCAGGCAAGAAAGGATTTTTTTTGGGTTATAGTGAGTCCTCAAAAGCTTGCAAGATCTACATTCTAGGTCAGAAACGAATTGAGATCAGTAGGGATGTATTTTTTGAAGAGGAAGTTGCTTTCAAAAGATCAAAAGGATCTTCCATGGAGATAGACAATGAAGAACAAGAGACATCTTAGGATATGGACATTGCTCCTGATCATCCTCCTGAGATTCAGAGGGAGTCTACTGAATTAGAAGACTCTATTGATCCCATAGAACCAACCGATGAGCTAAGTAATATTTCCTTTGATAGAAAGAGACCTTTGTGGGCTAGACATACTATGCAAGAGGCGGAAAAGTATGCAGCTCCTTGTGGCACCTTTAGAGAAAGCAAGAGACCACAAAAGTTTCCAAGCTATGTGGCATTAATGACTCACATTATTGAGTCCAAGCCTTCTAGTTTTGAGGAGGCATCCAATCAACAAGTGTGGAGAGATGCTATGACAGAAGAATATCAGTCTATCATCAAGAATGATGTTTGGGATGTTGTTACTAGGCTTGAAGGGAAATCATTTGTATCTTCCAAGTGGCTCTTCAAGATCAAGCATGCGGCTGATGAGAGTATTGAGAAGTTCAAAGCAAGATTTGTGGCTAGAGGATTCTCTCAGAAGGAAGGAATAGATTATGAGGAGACATCTGCTCCTGTTGCTCGATATACATCCATTAAGACTATTATTGCTATTTCATCAGCTAAAGGATGGAATCTACATCAAATGGACGTAAAGACTACATTTCTTAATGGTGTGATTGAAGAAGAGGTGTTCACCGAACAACTAGATGGGTTTGTGATTTATGGAAAGGAATCTCATGTATGTAGATTAAAAAAAACATTATACGGTCTTAAGCAAGCCCCACGTGCATGGTATGAAAGGATTGATCAATACTTAATGAGTTTGGGATTCTCCAAGAATGATGTAGATTCAAATCTTTACTTCAAGGTAGTTGATGATGAGGCTTTAATATTAGTTCTTTATGTTGATGATTTATTTCTTACTGGAGCAGATAACCTCATTGTCAAATGTAAGAAAGATTTAGCTTCTGAGTTTGAGATGAAGGATCTCGGTCTTATGCATTACTTTTTAGGACTGGAAGTGTGGCAAAGACCCAATGCGATTATCCTTAGTCAAGGGAAATGCACTATAAACATTTTGAAGAGATTTGGAATGTTGGATTGCAAGTTCATGTCAACACCTATGAAAACAAATTTGAAGTTGACCGATTTTGCAGCTAGCTCAGATTTGGTAGATCCCTCTATGTATAGATAATTGATTGGATCATTGATGTATCTAGTTAATACTAGACCAGACATTTGTTATGTAGTGAACACTCTCAGTCAGTTCATGTGTGAACCAAGACAAATTCATCTAGTTGCAACAAAGCATATCTTGAGATATTACGTGGTCTGATGGGATATGGCTTGAGATATACTTCTGGTGAAGTTCTAAATTTACAAGGTTATTCTGATTCTGATTAGGCCGGGTGTGTGCCTAATAGGAAAAACACCATTAGTTGTTGCTTTAGCTTAGGATCTGCCATGATTTCCTCTTGTAGCAGGAAGCAAACCTTTGTGGCTCAAAGTACTGCAGAAGCTGAATATATTGCAGCATGTGTGATAGCTCGAGAAGCAGTGTGGCTTCAAAATCTTCTTACTTGATTGTTTGGTCAGACATTGGAGCCAACTATGATTAATTGTGATAGTCAAAGCTGTGTGAAGATCTCTGTTAATCCTGTATTTCATGATAGAACAAAACATGTGGAGATCAAATATCATTATTTAAGAAATGTGGTGCTAAGGAAAGCAATTCAACTCAAGTATATTTGTATTGATGAGCAAACAACTAACATTTTCACCAAGCCACTTTCTAGAGTGAAGTTTACATATTTTTGAGATAAGCTTGGTATTGTGGAGAATGTTGCTCTTGCTGAGAGAGAGTCTCAGGATCAATGATTCTTGTTACTTGCTAAAATGCATCTTTCTTTGAGACGGAGAAATATGAGGGGAAAGCTCTTGTAATGCATATTTATCTGAGACAAAGAAATATGAGGTGAAAGCCCTTGTAATGTATATTTTTATGAGACAGAGAAATATGAGGTGAAAGCCCTTGTTTGCCTTTGAGATGGAGGTATTACTCTTTCCACTCATGGGAGTAGCCATGGTGGATGTCATGTTGAGAGACTCCATTACAACATCATGTTGAGTGACTCCGTGATGAGCACTTGCGCACATAATTCCTTTCACACATGGGAGTAGCCATGGTGAACGTAATGTTTAGTGACTCCATGACGCTATCACTTTGAGAGACTCCGTGATAAATTTTGGTTTCCTCACAAATGGGTGTAGCCATTGTGAGTGTCATGTTGAGAGACTCTATGACATGAGAATCTGAGAAGATGCCTCCCTAGCTAAGAGGGAGTGTTGCTGATTTATAGCAGCGAGATGCTGATGTGTAGCGCCGGGAGACATTCTTCTCTCTTGAAGTTGTATCACTTAATCTTCTAATGCCATTTCATATTCCTTGGTCATCGTATTTGTGCCAATCACAAATCGTTGAGGATTCCTTGCAGTGGCTGTCTTATTGTCTTCCCTTCAACGATGGTTGTGTTTTCTTTGTAACTGTCCGACTCTTATTTTCAAGGAGACAATGGAGAGTCAAGTCTTCTATTTATTCACCTTGTTGAATTTCTTAGTGTTGTTTGCTGGTTATGTCTGCCGTGTGAAGTTCGATAAGATTGGGATTCATTTTGTAAGGCGTTTTCAACGTTTTCCAGTTCTAATTATTATTATTATTATCAGGGATTCAGTAAGATCTGGAAACAGACCAATTGTAATTCAAACTTTTGGTCAATAAAAGTGATTTCTTTGTTGCTAGATTTTTTCTCCCTCAGGAAGGAAGGTTTTCCCAAGGTAATCTTGGTGTCTTTTTGTTCATTCTTTTATGTATTTTTGTTTATCTATATTTCTTGTATAAATTTAACAAGATGTAGGTGCATTGCCTTCACCACTTAGACCACTCTATAACTTACATATCTCAACCCTATAGCTCAATTGTTTTGCCAAGACCTCACATGCTTCTATATCTTTTCCTCAGATCTGAAGGAGGTGGGCCTGGAGTATGGTAATGCTATCCTAAAATTAAAGCTTACAAAAGTGGCACATAAGTAATGCCCCTAGATCTCTGCTCAAGGCTTGACTTGCCTTTTTGTTGCAAATTGTCTTAGAGGAGATTTAGGATTGAAGGGACTCTTATCAAATTTTGCTAATACTTCATAAGGGATAATTCACATTTTCACAAGCGATGGAACTAGTGGTATGGGTTTTACGATCACCCCTCTTTGCTTTTGCATTTTCATCACGATTGGATTCATAATAAAATTTAATTTGAGTGTCATCAACTTCTTGAGGCTCAAGTGTAACCTCATCTTTACTCATACCATGAGAAATCATAGTGACACTGCAATAAACCATATAAAATTTATAAGGGCAATTTTAAGATTAAAATTTAAACTATGCATAATGCAGAAGATTAAAATATAAAGATAATATTTTTATTTTTGTTACTTCAAGTCATGTACTACGGAAGCAAATGATACATAAATGAAAATCTTTGTTCTTAAGCTTTGTCAGCCAAGGATTTCACTTTTGTTTTTCTTACTTTAGGTCACGCAAAGCTCAAAGTAGAGGATACACAAAAGCTATAATCCTTGTTTCACAAAATTATAAAATTGAACGTATAAACTAATAAAAAGAAATTGTATCGCTCGTTTTTTTTGAAAATATGATAGCTTGCCGTTTTATGATTAATTTTTTTTGCATATTGAAATTTCCATAGTTACACCACCCTGGGGGACGTCGTGACGGGGGGACAGAGGGGCCTCAATTTGGGGACGGCGGGGGGACGACAACAGAGGACCGGGGGGGGGTGTATATACTATATACTATACATGTGGTACTTAAAATGCTGGTAATGAAAAAATGTATAACAGTATAAGAGTCTAAGACATTGCATTGAAGTTTGAAGATTGAACATGGAACAATAACATTGAAGTTTGAAGTTTGAACAATAGAATTATAATTATAAATAGTTGAATCAACAAATGAAGAGTTCTATGAGTATCAAAATTAAGAGTATGTATTAATCTAATCATAAAGATGATTACATTGAGTAGCATGATATGAATATCAAAACAAGTACAAGCTACAAAATCAAAATGCGAAGGCCCAAAATGTAGTGAAGGAGGCCTCTAATCGTCCATCAGGAGGTCGGCAAACTCGTCATCATCGGAACTATCAGACTCTCCAAGGTCAAGAGCCATGAAAGGAACACCAACCAGCCCTGCATCTGAAGCATCCTCATCCTCATCAATTTGTGATGGCTCCTCTGGCTCTACATCCCATTGTGCTGTTGGGCTCTCCTTGTACACACGTGTCCTGCGATCAGTGATACACAAGGCACTATGTACAGCCACTAGCTTCTCTGCTCTCTGAGAGGTAAGTCTGTTCCTCTTCAGAGAGTGGATGAAGCTATATGTAGACCAGTTCCCCTCATAAGCTGAAGAACTAGAAACCTGAGACAAGAAACAAATGGCTAGTGTGGTAGTCATTGATTTCGGTCCTTGACAAATCCACCACAAAAGTGGATCCTGTTGTGCCATAGTTTTTATGTCCGCCTTTGCCGCAACATTATAACCCTTAAGAGTAGCAAATTTGGTCCAATCAATGCAAATTATGCCAACAGTCTCAGAGCCATACATCCTATCAATTCACCTGAAGAATCCTTCCTTCACTTGAAAAAATAAAATTTTTTTAAAATTCAAATTATTGGCAAATAGAAGATGCTAGTTATGAAAAGATGTATAAGACATAAAGATGATTACAATGAGTAGCATGATATGAATCACCTCATCATCCTTAATCAGTGTAACTCTACCAGGCCTAGCCATGTACCACTTCGGATTCAATGCATAAGCAACCATGTGTAAGGGAGTGTTTAGGTTGTCACATCTGCGCTGAATAATAGGCCGAATGTGCTCATTGTAGAATGCTAAAGTGGGGTCCCTCTCTCGCACAACTGCCCTCATCTGGCCAAGCATAGAATCAACGCACTCGTACACCTCTCCAAGGCTAGGTGCATCCCCATCTGTATATCTGATGACCTGGAAAACTGGACTGATGATAGATACTATGTATTTTGCATCATTCCAAAATACAACACTCTTCACTATCTCCTTCACCCTCCTCCCCTGCTCTGTCCTGGACCCATCCCACCGATTCTCCTCTTTCAGGTGCACATTAAATAAATCTGCTATGGGGTTACTTTCAGCAGTCACCTTTCGTTTCCCCTTGCTAGGTTGTGCTTCAGCCACAACACTAAAAGTGGAAGAAGGTCCCGAGGCTGCCCTTGTGAATGATGTTGCTCTCGGCTACGATCTAGGAGTAGGAATATGTGGACTCCTCTGTAATTGCTGCTCATGTGACTGATGAATACTCTGAATCTGTTGCCTACCAGATAAGGTAGTAGGCATTGCAATTCCCAAGTCATCTGGAATACCCCAAAGCTTGCTGAATTAATTTCTTAAATGCAAATTTTTAGTGAGCTTCAAAAACTCACATGCTCCCACACCTTTTCCTGTCCAAAAGAGGAAGTGTGCATTCACTCTAGTGATGCTACCAAACCAATCTGTACCACAAATGTTGCATTTCCA
>MU226565.1:1235638-1277759 GCA_018584345.1 Thuja plicata
CAAACCAATCTGTACCACAAATGTTGCATTTCCACTTTCTTGTGCCACCACCTGATTGTGTTCGAGCAGTTATCCTTGTTGCAAACTGTCTAAGAGGAGATTTAGGATCATATTTACCCCTAGCCCATTTTGCCAAAAGTGTGGAGGGGCTATCAGTAGATGGTGGACCAGGTGGCCAATTATCTGTGGATTGAGATTCAGTTTGCTCATGCTCAACCCCCACATTGGTGTCATCATCATGCTCAGGTTCATAATCTTTATTATCACTATGAGAATGAGTTTCCAATTCCATCTCATTAGCACTTTGACTTGCTTCATGACTGCGGGAGCTCATTTTCACACTGCATTTCACCAAATGAAAACAAAATCAATAAATACTTTAACATGGTTTCAAACTTTCAACTTTCAACCTATACCATTCTTTAAAACAGCAAAATTTTAAATTAAAATTTAAGCAACGAGAATTTAGAAATGAAACAACAAGAATCTACTTCAATCTAGAAATGAAATTCAAATAACTATATCAAAATGAAACAACAAGAAATATTAAAGTAAAACTCAAAACATTGAACAATGCATTTGAAAATCAGAAAATAAAATAAAAAAATAGTGAGAAACCCTACCTTTTGCTTAAAAAATCTTTTGAACAAGGTGAAGAATCTTTCTCCTCTTCTTCTTGCTCCTTGTCACTCCTCTTTGGCTTGCAATCACTCTTTTCACTCTTATAAACACTCTTTAATGAGCTTGTCACTCTTCTTCTTGTTGCTGTTGCAAACACAAACAAACCATAAAATGAATGCAAATGAAGCCCCATATGGTTTTCTATCATTTTAGCACAAGACTTGGGCCCCACATGGCCTAGGGTTGAAAAACGACCAACTAAACAATATTATAATGTTGTGTTTTTTTTTTAAATTACTTTTTTTGTGTGCTTTGACAGGGGCGCCCGTGCGTCCCCTTTTGGGGTTGAGGGACGTTTTTGCGTCCCCGTTCTCCATCAGGGACTCTTTTGCGTCCCCTGTACCCTAAGGGGGACGTCCCCGCGTCCCCGACGAATTCACGGCCGATGGGTGGCGCTGCTGGAAACGCAGGAATGACGTCCCCCCGTCCTGGGTGCGTCCCTGTCTAGGGAACGTTGGGGATTTTTGGGGGGGGGGGTGACGCGTCCCCGGGGTACACTGGAAATTTCAAAACTAAACAAATAACTATTAAATTATAAATTGAAATGTGCAACTTAGTATATGATTTTTTTCAATGTTGATGAAAATATGCAGCCATGTCTATGGATTCTGTTAACATAAACAATAATATACAACCATGTCTATGGATTCTATAAACATGATGATAATATACAACAATATCTATGGATTCCATCATTCCATCAACATAATGTAACAACCCCCGTTTGGTTGCTACTATTTTTTTTACTTAACATCAATCGTTAACTTATTCAAGCTTTCATCTTGCGTTTAACTTAAAAGTGGTATTTTTTAAACTCCTTTGTCACGCTGGGGGCGACAACTCAATTTTCACAATACACACACACACACACTTATACTTGATAGTGTTTAGCTTCCATAATTAGGGCCATCCATAGACCTCAATTAAAGCCACGAGGGTTCTCCCTTGATGACCCTGCCTACGTATTCTCTTGTGGGAAGTCAGAGGCTTCGTAGTTCGCACTCAGACAAATTTTACTCTCCTCTGGTTGAGATCTTTGATCTCTCTTTAATCTTGACTGTTAATTAAGGGATTCTGTGAACTTGGTCCAATCACAATAAAAGATATTGATTGCCATTAGGTGATGGTTCCATACCCATCATTATCAATATTCAGTTTTACTAGCTTATACATACGTACAAGGGTCATATCACAAATCACACATAGTGATAATCTTAAGCATTCGTCACATATACAAGGACAAGCTCATACTCATTAGAGGTACACAAGCTAACTAGTTTTGCCATAGGTTATATAAACATTGAGTAACTTCATCATACATCCAAAAGGACCCTAGTGATTTGATTATACATGAATCACAAAGACACAGTGACTAGTTCATATACAATGGCTAACCATCCCCATGTACAGTGCATCCAAAAAAGAGGGAATGTTGGTCATTGCACACTACATTGTGGGTCCCATTACTTTCCTTGGTCTTTGCACCTGTAGATACTTGGGAAGAGGATTGGGTGCATCTCGTACTACACCAGGGGTCCGTCCTCAACCCAATAGGCTGAAGTATATCATTTCAATATCAAACTAAGCCCAAAGTCATACCATGAGGTTGGTCAAATTATCACCTACCTATTCCTCATTAGAAGTTCTCTTCCCTACAGTCCATCAGACAGCTAAGCAATGATGACATCCACCGCCGACATGAAATTGGCCCCTTGGCCCACATGCTCTAGGCGGAATCAATTTGAATCCCTAGATCAACATGGGTATCTCTTGTCTGCATACAACTGACAGTATCCATCTGCTAGCTAGGTGGTACACTCCTTGTTTATAGTGAATCTCGAGCGGATAAGCTTACCTTAGGCATGTCATAGGATTTATCCTTCGGTGATTACCTTAGATAGAGAGGACTAGTCTACGTGTTGGATATGCAAGACAATTGGGAGGGGGGGTGAATTAGTTGTCCGCAAACTTATAAACTTAATAGCACCAATAGTCAGTTCCACCATAGTTACTTTAATCCTTAATTGTAGAAAGATAAAAACATGAATGCAGAAAGACCATAAAACCCTATTAAGGGAAAAACCACAGAGAAGATTCTTCTCAAATATGAGAACACTGGTTAAGGTGATTTTTACAGAGAAAAGCTCACTGCCAAAGGTCTCACTATTCGAAGAGAGACAACTCACTGCTGGAGAAGAAAGATAAAAGAGAATAAATCCACCACTGACAAGCAACACCAACTCAATCTATTGATCTTCACTCTTCTGATAGATAGCACATGTATCCCCACATTGTTCTCAAATACTCATCACAACAATGCAACTAATTAGGGAGACAAATGCTCTTCCATTTGTCTTCTTCGCATAAGTACACACTTGTATAGGAATCCGCACAAGGGTACAAATGCCACTTTCCACTTTCGCAACCACACCCGATCCATGATGATTTGTCCTTTATTTAAATCAATCTATAACTTGCGAAGTCTCCCACAGTCAACCAAGCAACTAGCCGAATATAATTTGAAATAGGTCTGCACCAAACAATCCCACGGTGGGGAGGAATGCGAAGTGGACCACCACATGTTATGTCTGGGACCAAAAATATCATTACACGTGTTACATTTTCTTTTGCAATAATCGAGACAAAATAATGAAGTGTAAACACCTGAGATCGTCGAAACCTAGAGTAGAAAACCATTGAATTTTGAATCCAAATCTCTAAAATCAAAAAATCTCACGCCAACTAAAATGAATGAAGCTAAGGACATTAATATCTCATTTCCAGAAGTGCACCATCCGAAACAATCATGTGGAGAAAAGCAAAACATGCATTTCACGCAGAAACCACAATCAGTTACAACTCAACATAGACAATTGCCAAATCCATTTTACCATGTTCCGAACTATAAAAACTTGAAATAGATATCTCTAAGGAGTCTTCAACACCATTCCAAAATCTCATCAACAAATTCTCAACATATAGATTATGTAGAGCAATATACTCAACACTGAATATAGTAAACAGTCACAGATGATAACAACATTAATTATGTTTGGAATCTAAAATTTGAGAGTATATTTTAGAATGGATTGTTGAAGTTCGTTGTTTACTTCAATAAATGTAATATGTAAATTATTTTGTTGTTTAATACAAATGATTTTTATTTGGAAGGGGTTGAATTGGTCCCCTTCCTAGGGAGAAAAAAAAACAATAACATTAAGTTGACATCAATGACAACCATACCAAAACATCCATATTGATTCCTTAATCACTCATTTTGCTCAATTCTACAACAATCTCCTCCTTTGCCATTGATGACGACACACCAACGACAAAAACAAAACCACAACTTGTATAACCAAAAAGTCCTCCAAAAAGGCATCCAAAAACTCTCCCCCTTTGACATCAATGACAAAGGCCAAAGATGCAAACAGTGCACTCAATTCTGCTTAGCTCCCCCTGAGTTATACAAATCAGTTCTCAATAGTACCTAGCTCCCCCTAAGAGGTAGCCACCATCATTAGTCCAGACAAAAGATATGCACAAGGCTCACTAGACTAATGCACATTCATATGCATTTAGTTCTGATAAGGAGGGGCAATCACCCCCAATTTGTCTCCGAGATACTCAAAAGTATCCTTAGGTAATGCCTTAGTAAAGACGTCAGCAATACGTTCCTTTGTAGGCATGTAGTCAAGCTTTACCTCATTCACCAAAATTTTTTCTCTCAAGAAGTGATAACGGATAGAAATATGTTTTTTCCTTGAGTGTAGTATCAGATTCCTTGAAATGTTTATAGCACAGGTATTATAACACAAAATAGGATTACGTTCATTAAAGATCACTTCAATATACTTCAATGTTTGTTTCATCCACAATATCTGAGTGCAACATGAAGCAACAACAATAATATTCAGCTTCAGTAGTAGACAAACACAATCCTGTTTCTTACTTGACCAAGCAACTAATCTAGGTGCAAGAAAGAAAGTGCTTCCACTAGTACTTTTTCTCTCAACACATCCAAGCCAATCAACATTTGTATAAGCCATCAAAGTGAAATCTGATATATTGGGGTACCACAGTCCAAAATCTTATGTTCCTCTCAAATATTTGAAAGTTCTCTTTACAGTATCAACATGAGATTCTTTGTTGTCTTGCTAAAATCTGGCGACAAGACAAACAACATGCATAATGTTTGGACTAGTAGTGGTTAGATATAATAGTCCTGCAATCATTGATCTGTACTTTCTTTTATCAGCCTTAGGTGATTCATCTTCCTTATCTTATATCCAGTAACCATGGGTGTGCATACAGGTTTAACATTTTCCGTCCCAAACTTTTTCAACATTTCCTTCACATATTTTGATTGTGAATTGAAGATACCATCACTCTTCTGATTAACTTGTAAGCCCAGAAAGAAATTCAATTCCCCAATCATAGACATTTCAAATTCTTTTTGCATTTCCTCAGCATATTTCTTACACATATCATCATTAACTCCAAAGATTATATTATCAATGTAGAGAATCACAATCACGATATTATTTGATTCAACCTTAAAGTAGAGATTATTGTCAACAGTACCTTTTTGAAATCCTTGCCTCGACAAATAACTGTCAAGTCTTGCATACCAAGCTTTGGGAGCTTGCTTTAGTCCATATAGTGCCTTATTCAATTTGCAGACGATGTCTGGATCTTTTGATAGCTTAAATCTTTCCAGTTGTTCTATGTACACTTCTTCCTTCTATTCTCCATTCAGGAATGTAGATTTTACATCCATTTGATATACTTTGAAGTCCTTGTTCGCCGCAAAAGCCAAAAATATTCTGATAGCTTCCATTCTTACCGCAGTAGCATAAGTCTCCTCAAAATCAATACCTTCAACTTGTGTGTAATCCTTGCATACCAGCCTTGCTTTGTTCCTTACAATGTTGCCGTCTTCATCCAGTTTGTTCTGGAATACCCATTTTGTTCCAATTACATTCTTGTCAGTCAGTTAGTCTTGGGACTCCCGAGTCGCGTTCTTCTCAATTTGATCCAACGTTTCCTACATAGCTTTCATCAAGTTTTGATCATTGCAAGCCTCATTTACAATCTTCGATTCAATTTCTGAAATCAAGCACAAGTTGACGTGTTGTTCAATAGCTTTACTTCTTGTCATTACTCCTCTGTTCTTGTCTCCAATTATCTGATTTTTTGAATGATTCCTTTCTACATATTTGGGAGTCTTAGGAGCAGTTGCTGGAGCAACTTTTTCAAGATTCTGTTCTTCATTTTTTGCAGTCTCTTCTTCTTCTTGCTTTCCGGTAGACTCATCTGATTAATACCCTAGTTCAATTTCTATATTCTTTGGAATGTCTTCATCAACCTTTACATTTGTACTCTCAACTATCCTTTCCAGCCTTTTGTTATAGCATCTGTAAGCTTTTCTCTTCGTAGAATATCCAAGAAATATTACTTGATCTGCTCTGGTACCAAACTTTCATGGATTCTCCTCATCTCTTTTAATGTAACATTTGCTTGCAAAAATGCGGAAATATTTTACAAAAGGAGTTCTTCCATACCATACCTCATATGATGTTTTCCCAAGATTCTTCTTGATTTGAACCCTATTCAGTGTGTATACTGCAACCAAAATTGCTTCTTTCCAGTAGATTTTTGGTAGATTTGCTTCCTTGATCATGGTTCTTGATGCTTCTTGTATTGTTTTGTTCATCCTCTCAACTACGCCATTTTGTTGTGGTGTTCTAGGAGCAGACAAATGTCTCCTAATTCCATGATTCTCACAGAAAGTGTTAAACTTATCTGAAGTAAATTCTTCTCTGTTGGATCTCAAACATTTGATTCTTCTATTTGCTTCATTCTCAACCATAGCTTTAAATATTTTGAACTTCTCTAGTGCTTTAGACATTTCTCTTAAGAATGTAACCCAAGTCATCCTTGAATAATCATCAGTTAAAAGCATGAAATACCTTTCTCCTTGTATAATTCTGATTCTTATAGGTCCGCATAGGTCGGTGTGCACTAAATCCAGTAGTCTGGAAGTGAATTGTTCTTTTGACTTGAAAGGTTTCCTTGTCTGTTTCCCAATTCGACATCCCTTGCAAACACTATTAGCAGGTCTTATGAGCTTTGGCAAATCTCTCACCGCATGCAACAAACTGATCCTTATCATATTGTCAAAATTGCTATGACACTGCCATAAGCAGCTATCATTGACGTGAGACATCAAATAGTACCTGCTCGCAGTCTTCAATTGATACATGTTTCATCCGGTCTTCTTTCTAGCAACAATTACATTTCCAATTTTTTTCCTTATCTCACAACCATCTTCCTGAAATACAAGATTATATCCATTCTGACACATCTGTCCAACACTCGGGAGGTTATGCTTCAGGCCTTTCACATAGTAAACATTGTAATTATTATACTTCCCATCAAAACTAATGGAACCAATTCCAACTATTCTTCCTCCTTGATCACCTTCAAATATAACATATCCTCCATACTTTTCAAGTTTTACAAATTTACTTTTATCACCATTCATATGATTTGAGCATCCACTATCAATGATCCATTCATCCTTGTTCCTTCTTGCATATAAAAGAAGAGTTCTTAGAATCCATAACTTTTGTTTTTAATTTTGGAGCATTAACAAGTTTAGTAGCAGGAGTATTTTCTTTTATTGCTAGAAATTAGCACCGGTCATCTTCCTCATAATCTAATTTATCATTTGAAACACTCACATCTTCTCTAACATAGTAAGCTTTTTTATTGAATTTTGTTTTATTGTCCTTGTTCTTTTGTTCGACAACTGTCAGGATATCTAGATGCATAATGACCAATATTTCCACAGTGAAAGCATTTAAAGGGTGACTGACCTCTATTTTCCAGTACTTTTCTTCATTCTTCTTGCAAAGTTTGCTTCTATCTCATCCAAGTTGTCTTCTTTTGATTCTTCCTCCTTCACTAGTTTCGTAGCTTTAAAGGCAATTTATGTCCTTATGCTGGTAGTGCCAAACTTTCTCATCTCAAAAATGTAAGCAATGCACCATACATCTGTTCTCTAGAATACTAATTCAAAATGTGAGTTTCTTCAATAGTAGAGACCTTGGAGCTATACACCTTATTGGGTGTTCTGAGTATCTTTTGTACCACATCGTTTCTTCTAGTGTTTCGTTAAGACTTCTAAACTCATTTACCACATCATCAATCTCCTGCATGTATGTTGTTATAGTGTCTTCTTCCATCCGCATACATTCATACTTAACCTTTGTGTTTGCATCTTAGCTTGTTTGACCATATCATTACCTTCATATGTACTTATTAGTTTTTCCCATACATCATGAGCAGTTTGTAGAGATACAACCTTAGTCAATTCAGATCTAGTTAAAGCGCTGAAAATAGCATACCTTGCTCTTTTATTGTCTTCATATGCCTCAATCTCATTCAGAGTATTCAGTCCACATGTAG
This sequence comes from Thuja plicata, assembly GCA_018584345.1. Taxonomy (NCBI): domain Eukaryota; kingdom Viridiplantae; phylum Streptophyta; class Pinopsida; order Cupressales; family Cupressaceae; genus Thuja; species Thuja plicata. Next base: position 1,243,793 of record MU226565.1, read on the forward strand.
GTTTCACATACCGAGTTTCCACAGCTTTCCAGGTTTTGTAACTTAGAGAGATCAAATATCCTTGCATCCGTTCTTTCCAAAAGCCATAGTCCGTTCCATCAAAAGTAGGTAGCACCAATTTGTGTGCCATCAGGATCTCCTTAAGCGGTTAAGCTCTACTCCAAGGAACCATAACTCTGATACAATCACTATAGTAAAGCTTGCCAGAATCCTGGAACAATCACTATAGCAAAGCTTGCCAGAATCCTGCGTTCAATACTGGAACTGGAACAAAAAGGGAGGTGTTTCTCAGTATCTGGAGAAGCACCATGGCTGGGATACGAAGATAACAAAAAGGTTTGCAGAGGGTTGGAAGGACGGGAAAGTGAACCTATGGGGGAAATCTTTTACTCTCTCCACGAGGGTTATTTCTGAAATTATGGGCTTGTCTTGTGAAGGCATGAAATTCTATAGGGACAATAAGAGGGCAGGAACTCAAGCTTTTAAGATTTTCCCGAAAACTGAAGATGAAGATGCCCTTCTTAGTAAAGGGACGGGGGATTATGTTGATATCCAAAAAATTAAATCCCACTGGGCCGACATTCTCACAGTTATGATCGAGTATTTTACCTTGGACGTTAGATACTCTAAAATCTAGAATCTGCACTTCATCGTCGCTAACCATTTCAGGCATGGTAAAAAGATTTCGTTCCCTTTTTATCTCTTGAGTTCATTGCATAATAACGTGATGGAGCATAGAAAAAAATCGAGTAACCTGGTGCTCCATGTGGGGCTCATTCTGTTAATTTCTGAGTATGCCCGCAACCATATCCCAGAACCTATCCCCAAGAGGGTTAAAGGGATTGCAAGGCAGGTTAAGCAGGAAAGTAAAAAACAGAGTTTGAAGAAAAGGGTTAGAACAAAGAAGAGAGCAAATCCGGAAATACAGGAGGAGAATGATGATGAAACCCTAGAGAATCAGGGAAAAGATAAAGAGAACTAGAATGATGAAGATTGTGAGACTAATAAAGAGAATCTGGAAAAGGAGAAAGATGATCAGCTGAGTAAGGAGTACTCTCAGATGGAAGAGGAGGAAATGCCTATCACTGATGAAGAGGGCAAGGGTATTGAAGCTAGTAACAAAGAAATGGAAATTGAGGGAGATGGAAAAGAGGGAGATGAAAAAGAGGAGAAGAAGAATGAGAACGAAGGTGAGGAGGGTCAAAATAAGCAGCTGACTTTAAAGGCTGAGAAAAAGAACAGTAAGAAACGGAGAATGGGCCTAGAAGAGGTCGATTTTGATAGAGATGACATAATCCTGAAAAGCAAAGTGGACCATGGGGCGAGTATGGAAGACTGGCTTAGTGAGGAGATGAAGATTATGAAGCAACAATGGACTGAGATGCAGGAGGCAATGGAGCCTTTCAAAGCCAAGGTTGAGGAAATGGAGAAAAATCTGATGATTAAAGTAATTGACAGTAACAAAGATGAGGAGTTCACTACTAGAGTTAATGAGACTGTGGAAGAAAAGATAAAAGAAATGAAAGAACAAATAAGCCACAATGGGCACATGGTACGGGTCATCCTTAAGCACAGCAACGATGGGCTTCAAGTTTCGGTTCAGAACCTGAAAGCGTTATACGCTTATTTGGAAAGAAGTCTGCTGGAAAATACAACAATTACCATTGATGATAAGGCAGGAAGTTCGGGCCCTGGTTCTAGAACCCGAAGTGGTATTAAAAGAAAAGTCCCTGAGATCCCGAAAGAGATGCTTGAGCTGAAGGACTCCATTGACAAAATGGAAGAAATGCAGAAGGAGGTAGAGGAAGTCTACTAGAAAACGATGTAATGTCTTTTCTTCAGATCTGGAAATTTTGCTGGAAATTGTGCTAGTCTTTGTGCTAGAAACTGTGCGATCTTTTGGCAGTTTTTGTAATTTCCTGTTTTCGTTCTAGGGTGTCTTTCTGGGTCCTGCCTTTTGTTCGATGCAGGCTTTCTATGTTTGTATGTGCCTTTGATGCTTATCTCTAGTAGCTTATTGTAAATGGTTTCGGGGTCCTTTCAAAACCTGTATTTACCTTAATCAAAAACTATGATACCAATTGTTGGATAAGTAAGACAATTGAGAGGGGGGGTGAATCGGTTGTCCACAAACTTTTAAACTTAATAACACCAATAGTTAGTTCCACCAAAGTTACTTTAATCCTTAACGTTTGTTTCGCGGAATTTGTGTATGCTGGAATAGCCAATTCTGGAATTCAACTGAATTCTGGAATTCTGCTATTCTGAAAACGAATTCTAGAATATGGGCTGGACCCGTTTGGTTCACTTGGAAGATGTCTGAGAAGATGCATATTTTAATTGTTTATTTCTTAATTTTTTCAAGATGGTGTGTATATGTGTATATATACACATATACACACGTGTATGTGTACACACGTGTGTATGTACACACGTGTGTATATACACACACATGTGTACACATACACGTGTGTGTATATACACACATGAATACACATATACACACGTGTGTATATATACACACATATGCACATTGTGTGTGTATACACACATATACACACATTTGTGTATATATACACACATATACACATATACACACACATACACACATACACACATATACACATATACACACACACATACACACATGTGTGGGTATATAAACACACACGTGTATATACACACATGTATACAGACACATACACACATAATGCCAATTCCAGTCTAATTCCGTGAAGCAAATGGGCAATTGCAGAAAGATAGAAACATGAATGTACAACAACCATAAAATACATGAGACACCAGATTTACACGGAAAAACCTGTTAAGGGAAAAACCATGGAGAAGATTATTCTCAAATATAAGAACACTGGTTAAGGTGATTTTTACAGAGAAAGGCTCAGTGATAAAGGACTCACTCTCCGAAGAGAGACAACTCACTGTCAGAGAAGAAAGATAAAAGAGAATAAATCCACCAATGGCAAGCAACACCAACTCAATCCATTGATCTTCACTCTTTCGATAGATAACTAATGTATGCCCACATTGTTCTCAAATACTCATCACAACAATGCAACCAATGGAGGCAAATCGTCTTCCATATGTCTTCTTCGCATAAGTACGCATTTGTACAAGAATCCACACAAGGATACAAGTACCACTTTTCACTCTCGCAACCACACACGATCCATGATGATTTGTCCTTTATTTATATCAATCTATAACTTGTGAAGTCTCCCATAGTTGACTTGGCAATTAGCTAATATAATTTGAATTAGGTCCGCACTAAACATTCTCGTGGTGGGGAGGAATGAGAAGTGGACCACTACATGTTATGTCTGGGACCAAAAATATCATTATACACATTACATTTCCTTTTGCAATAATCGAGACGAAATAATGAAGTGTAAACACTTGAGGTCATCCAAACCTAGAGTAGAAATGCCATCGAACTTTGAAGGCAAGTCTCCGAAATAAAAAATCTCGCGCCAACTAAAATGAATGAAGCTAAGGACATTAATATCTCATTTTCAAAAGTGCATCATCATAAACAGTCATGTGGAGAAATGCGAAGCATGCATTTCATTTAGAAACCATAGTCAGTCACATCTAAACATAGACAATCGCCAAATCCACTTTACCATGTTTCGAACCATAAAAACTTGAAATAGATATCTCCAAAGAGTCTTCGACACCATGCAGCACCGAATATAGAAAACAATCACAAATGACATCAACAATAAGTTGACATCAATGACAACCATACCAACACATCCTTATCGATTCCTTAATCACTCATCCTGCAACACTACGTGCTTGAGGAATACAAACCTCTACTTATGCCCTCGTAGGGTCTTAACTCCATCCATTGCCATAAAAGTCAACGCCTATGCTTGGTTTAGCATTATAACTTGATATATGATACTACTTAATCTATTTATAGTCATTTTTGGAAGTCCTTCCCATTAATGAATGTTACGTATAGAATCAACGAAGAATTATTAGGACCCCCTACTAGAATTATTATTAGGGGAGGGCGCACAAATCTATATCCTGCCCCCCTGGGCTCCTCGACCAAATGGCCTTCCTTGCCACCATCCCCAATCCCAGTCCCAATCTCCCTTAACCAAGACCCATCACCAACTATCTCCTCCACTATAGCGACATATCTGATTAGGGCATGATGGACCGTATCAGGAGAGGAAGGGAATGCTAGGGGCCCCCTCTCCTTAGTTTAGTTCTTTCTCCCTCGCAGCTAGATCTGATCTATATAGGTCTTGGGTCCAATGTGGGGGGAGTGGTAGGGCTTAGCCTAGCCTAATTCGGTGCGGTAATGAGCCTCAATCTGGGCAAGAAACTTCGTTCCCCAAAAACTGCTATTTTAAGGGCAATGATACCGGTTGTTAGGTGGTTGAGGCCCTACAATAATATAATAATTGGGGCTAGACAGTTTAGTTGAGCTAGCCATCCCCCCCACTATTCTAAGGGGCCTAATTGGCAATTCCACACGATATAGAGAGACTGTGAAGATCCGGTCACGTTCTCCGCACCTTTTCGCTAGTGGAGCCGGAGATGGATGACCCTTTGATCTATATGGGCCAATGAGAGAGCCCTGTATATCTAGAAGAAGCTCGGGGCCCCTATGTAATTCTAGCTTGGCCCTATGTACCCTATCCAAGTTGGGTCACCCAAAGATAACAACAAACAATCATATGATCTAAACTTTTGTGAGTTGATCGAGAACAAACTAATTTGCCCGCATATAATTGTGCTTCCTCTTCACCTGTGTCAGTTTGGGGTACGGTTAGTTCACCAGGAGGATCGCCCTACCAATTCGAAGTTTTTTCTTGGATCGGTAGTTCTTGTTTGGGAGTTTATCGACGACTCTGGGGCTACCCCCTACTCTCCTATCACAGGGTTTGGGGTTCGAGACGAAGGAAGATCAAGGCAGCACAACAATATTTCCCATACACACTAATCTGTAGCTAACTTCCTCCACTTAATCGGGCATGCCCTACTATTATAAGCGAAGCCAGAAGTGCGTCCCAAGTTGAAACTCTTCATGGGCAATTTAGCATGGTTGGACAAGAGAACAAGGAGCGGCGAGGGAAAGGCTAGAAACCAGAAACCATTGGCAACCCCCGTCACTTTCCACCCACCAAGCACAACTAATCTACCTCCTGGGGCTCTCCCCCACCTGACCATTTCGAGGGACAATACCCCCACCCGGAGGAACTTTAGCCCCCCACCCATCCACTTTACTTTCCTTTTTCTAGTAGGCGCCCCGTGCAGGCGAATAGTAGGGCCCACCACCCAACTATAGATCTCGGGTTGGGTGGGAACTATAGTTGAGATAGTTGGGAGGGGATTCTAGTTGAATCTTAGTGAACTACAACTATGATGGGGGGGAAGTGGGGATTCTGTCGACCCTTATTGTTTATTGGAATCCGCCTATAAATAGTTGTTATAGTCTGGATGCATAGGGTTCAATAGGGAACTGTAGAAGTGCGGTGGTGGGAAGGTCCTGAAGGGGGCGGTTGTAAAAGGCCTCTCCTATATCTAATCTCCCAGAAACCAACAGACTTGGAAGGGAATGCCCCTGAAGAAGAAGGGGGGAAACACACTCATGCAGCTCCGAATCCAGAAACAACAAAGGAAATTCAAGGGGCCTCACTCCACCTGGAGACTACACCAACAACTGCGATAGAGGCGACAATGGTTTCCGCACAATGCATACAATAGTTGGGATGGGAGTTTGCCCCTAGATGAAATTTGGCTCCCTATCGCCCGTATGGCTCGTTGAACACCTCTCTATCCACATCTAGTTTGGAGCCATGTCTCTCGCTAAGACCAGTACATATGGCCTACATTCTAGCAACAATTCAAAAAGCAAATGGGGTTCCCCGCCCATAGATATATAGGCGGTTAAGATCTATTATCTTGACTCGGGAGGCGTGAAGGGGGAGCGAAGTTATTCTAACTATAGTCAGTAGTGATTCTAATGCCCTATCCCTCTATCTCCGGGTTGGGTGGCCCCTACTATTCACGAGGGGAAGGTTTGGCCCTATAGTTCCCACCCTGCTGCCCGATTAATTGTTCCTATTAATCGGTTCAATAATCCGTTCAATAATGCTTGAATTAACTATACCTCCCACCCTCCATTAGGAGTTTTCTATGGTCGGAACTATAGTTCTATTCGGCTAGAATAAGGCGAATAAAGGGCACCCCCCCCCCCCCCCACTACCCACCACCACCCCCCATATAGTTGTTGGATAGAAGGGCCCTTTAAAATAGTAGGGGGCATTTCAAAAGTGGCTCGAGCCGTCACGCTTTCCTTGAATGCCCCCACATTGAATTATGGATAGTAGGGCTAGTCTACTCTCAACCCACCCCAACTATATCTTCCCCCCACCTTGCATGTTACGTATATAATATGCCCCTACCTTGGCCTTTAGAATAGTAGGGCCGTCACTCGGGCAGGCGGCCTCGGTCAACTCGTAAATGTGAGTGGGTGGTTGCCATCACGAGAATAGTTGTTGTGGGGGGTGATCGATCAAAAGCCCCGGATTGTGGGCATGTTACCTATAGAATCTTCCCCCCTACCCCCTACCCCGTACTATTGTGCCAGCAGGGGTGGGCCCCTACCATTTTATAGGATGTATAAAATCTTGCAATAATAGAATAAGACTCACCGAGCGAGCTTTTGTTCGAAGTTTAGGTTATGGGTTAGCCAATAGGGCTATGGGAACTATAGTGTCCCCCCCTCTATAGAAATTTGACCCAAACATTTATTACGTATAGAATATTCCACCCCCTACCCCGGGCCTTTAGAATAGCTTTTCAGGCCATCACTTGGTGTCTCGGTAAAGTTGCCCTACTGGAGACATGTTACATATAGAATCAAGATGCGTTCCCCTTAAATTAGTAGGGCTCGACGGAAAGGAAATATTCAAGGGGAGATGGGAATAAGAGTGCTGCGAGCCCGTATTGATTGAGGGATCGAGGCTAACCATGGAAGGAAAGGACACATATAGGGGGAGTGCACCTCATTTACCAACCACCTGACAAAAGGTAACCAACAAACTATCTTATAGCCGAGTCGGTGCTAGGGTCTCGGTATACCCTATTTCCCACGAGGTCACCTGATTGCAACCATTAATGAGACATCAATAGAGATTCAAACGAAGTATAAAATATCATTCGTTGCAGATCATGTCTAGGTTGGGTCACCAGATTGGGGTCATGTGCGCTGTTGGGGATGATGCCAGATATGCCATAACGCTACTTCAACTTTACTAGCCGGAACCCCCTACTATTTTAAGGGCTAAGGGCATGATCAATTCAGGGGCAGGAGTACATCCTGGCACATTTCGATACCCACTTCTATAGGATGTCATACATTCTTATGATGGGGTGGCAACGTGCATAAACGGGTTACTATCCAGGTCACCTAAGATATATTATTGAGCCACCTGTTGGTTCCCAAAATTGCAAGTTGAAAATCCTATGAGCTTGCCTACTTAATGCTGGGATTATTCAACTGTCTTGGCCAATAAACAGGAGTGATCGATTATGATCCTCCTCCCTTGCACTTTAGGCTCTGCAAAACCAAGGTGGGTAAACCTATACCTTAACCAGACTTCCTGGCTTAAGGCTTTTTATAGCAGATAACAATGTGTGAAACTAAATGATCTCTTCAAGATGGCAAATTATTTCCTTGAAGTAGATCCAATGAACTTCACAATTATAGAATAATTGAATGCTTTGAGAATGCTTCAAAATGAAAACTTGTAAGAATGATTTGATAAGCTTGCTGTTTGAAATAGTGCTTGAAATGAAATGAATGATGGATAAAATACCACAATACTTTTAACAATGAATCAAATGACTATAATCCAATAATTGATAAGACTGGTGCCTATTTCAACTTGGGCAATAGAGTCAATCCAATTTGAATCCTATGTACAACCTTGCAAGACAGTATATACTCCAATACCATCAACTATTCAAATGCTATAGATGCAGAGAAATTAAGCCTATTTATATCCTTGTTGGTTCAAATGAATGTAACTCCCCTGGTTAGGAGACCAATTGAACAAGAAGCTAGAATCAAAATCTTTTCAGGGACTCCTTGATAATCAAACATGGATATGAGACAAATAAAATCTCTACACAAGCATTGCAAGAATAGCAATTGAACTTCCTTCAATAATTGCAAGGGACTAATTGAAATGAATTAGACTTTCTTACCACAAGTGAGACAGAAGAACACTTATCTAACTCTAAAAATTAAACTATCAATGTATATTATACAATGTGATTGTTTTTTATGATTACATTTTACATCACATATATATGTGGCTGAATAGTTTTCATACCCCTTTAGGGTGAATAGACACCATTCTTCATTAAAATTTAGAAAACTCTTTTGAGAAAAAACTAATCAACTAATTAGTTGATAACTACCTATCTTTCGGATTTTGGCTTGGCCGGCAACCCAAAACAGATTGTAGGAACATAAGATTTTGACTGGAAATTGGAAATTTGATTTTCCGAACTGGGTCTGTTTTATAATTTTGAATTTCGATCATTTTCCTTCTCTGTCGAGTTCATCTTTGCAGAAAGTCGAAATTACAGCATCTCTGAAATCTTTGCTCACAGAATTTTGATTGTTCTTGTCAAAAACCTTCCTTACTCATTGCAAATTACTTTGATCTCTTAGCTCTAGTACTTTCACATCCCGGCTCCAAATAATGCAGCAAATATTTTCGCCATTTCGCAACTCACTAATATGTCCTCCGTGAAATAGCGAAAAATTGTTGTTTCGCCATCCCTTTTAATGTTACCCGCGATTGCTATTTTGATGCCTTTCTTTCTTGTCTTTGCGCCAAATGCGAAATTTCGCCATTTCGCAGCTGTCGACTTCATGACTTGTGAAATAGCAAAAATGGTTCCTTTTGAATGTTTCCAAAGTGATTTCACATTTTGACCTCTTCAATATGCCTTCATATTTGATTTCCAGATAGCCTTTATGCTTTAAAAAGCAAAATTTCAAAAATGACTCAAGAGTGGCACTTTCTGGGGACGTTTGCTCCTTGTGAGTATAGCGAGAATTCAGTTATCTCTGGAAGAAACAGACCAAGTGCCAATCAATTGGGTTATAGAGTCACTGTGTAGAAATCACATCATATATAATTTGGTAGCCCCAGGCTACCAAAATACAAAAGCAATACTTTCCTATGTCAAAAATCTTGTTTCCATCACATTGCATTGACATCAATCTGAAAATAATACTGAGATATATCTGATAAAATATGTTGATACTTTCCCTCAACCAACTGGACTCGGTCTCTCTGATAATAGGTATCTTCAAATTATACACATACTCCTTGTAATATCTTCCCTTATCATATAGTCCACAGACATATACATTACAACATCCTTTGTTATCTATTTTCCTATTGTGCATAGATATTTTCATTTCTGAATTAAAATGACATCCTGATTTAGTCCTGTTGTGAGTTCTTCACCCCATCGCCCCAATCAGTAGGGACCCCCCTTTTTGAGCAGCTATCAAAGCGTTAGAGTTGAATTTTGGAGTCTTTTTGGCTTCCTTGCATGCTCCTTGTTTCTTCCTTTCTTCCTTGAGCTAGCGGGATTTTGGCTTGCATGGGTCATCTCCTTGTCCCGTGCACCTTGGATTTCCGCCCCTAGTCCTTAAATGTAGTGATTGATGGCAAGGTGTTAGAGGGAGGTAAGTTTGTTGGGTGCCTCAAGGAGATATTTTGGGGAGCAGCTTGTGCAAGAAAGCTCTTGGGCGGAATTTACCCCTCCATAGGACAGGTCCCTGTCCTATGGATCTCTGATTTCCGCTCCCCTTTTGGGCAAGTGAACAGGAGGAAGTGCCAAATGTTGAGGGATGGAAGGAAGTGCATTCACCTTAGGAGCCGATATGTTGATGTCTAGGAGGACTTAGGGGGAAGAAGATGAAGTCTTTGAGGGCTTTAAGTTGTGGAAAATCAGAGATTGTTCTATACCCCTTGGATTTCCGCCCCTACTTTGGGTATGGATTTCACTTCCTTGGCAATAGTAGTAGTGCTTGGCTTTGGTTTTAAGGGCTCTGGATCCTTGATATGCAGGTTGTGCTATGTTGGGTGTGGGCGGAAATGTCTTGTCTATGGGACAATTCTGCCATGGAGTTTATCTCCACCACCTTTCCCTCTTCCCCAAGTTTTGGGAGCTAGGCCTTTGATGAGTTTGTAATAGCATGTTGGGGAAGTGAAGTTTGAAAATATGATGTTGAGAGAGTTCGACCACAGGAAGGCTAGATTTCCTTGTCTTCCTTGGGCGGAATTTTCCTGTCTATGTGACAATTCCGCCCTCATCATTCTTCCCTCCTTTCCAAGCATGAAGAAGATCGAGCCTTTGGTAAAGTCTTGATGGCATTTTTTTTGGTGGAGACAAGTTGACAAGTTTTGAAGTGCAAAGGGCATGGTCTTTGGAAGCCTTAGAGGACTGATCTTGGGATTTTGATGTTTTAAGTATTTTTTTTGATAAGTGTACTATGACTGGGCGGATTCAGCCCAGCCATAGGACTGAGATTGTCCCATCTACCTCAAATTTCCGCTCCCTTCCTTGCATGTTATTTGTCCTCCTTGATGGATAGGAAGGTGTTTTGAGTTATTTTTTGAAGATTTCAGGTGATGGAGGGTATGTCCCAAGGGAGTTATCTTGTCCTTCCTTGGGCGGAATTATCCCATGGATGGGACAATTCCGCCCAAGGAGCTGGTCTCCTTTTCTCCCTCTTCTCTAGGCTTTCCTCGCCCTCGATGATTTGAAACAAAGTATTTAACAAAGAGGCCGTGGGATGCATGCACTATAGTGTTGATCTTTTGAGGTTTACAAATCGGAATTCAATGAAATTTGCATATTTGTCCTCCTTGATGGAAGCAAAGTTGTTTGATGTCCTGTGGTCTTCCGGGCAAGCTGGGTGGTAGTGTTTTATCTTGTTGAATTCTGGAAATCAAAGCATAGTGAATGAATTAGATTTACCTCACATGGTTTAATTAACAAGTCTGATTTAGAAATTGTTTCTCAGAATTCCTGGCACGGACTAACTTAGATAAACTTGGACACTTGCAGGTTGAGGGGTGATGGATCCGGCATTCGGAAAAGCACAAAGGCAAGCGCAATTGAAGAAAGACACTGAGGACATGATGCCAAAGACTGTTTTCCCATCCAAGTGGAAGAAGATTGGAGACACGAACTTGGGACCAGTCAACATGATCCAGATGAAGGATAGGATTACAAGGGGGAACCCGTCGGTGCTAGCCAAAAAGATGACTAAGAATGGGATTACCCAAGGTGCGGCTTTCCCCCCTACTCTGCCATGTCTAGAACTCATCCTTGAATGTGCCACACATTATGACCACCAAACCAAGACAGTTTATTATGGAGATGGGTTTGAGAGGAAGGTGCTCATCTGCCTTAGTGACCGGGGCATTGAGGAAGTGTTCAACATACCACATCATAGAGTCAGCGTCTTCATGACAAGAGATCAAGCACACAAGCATTACACTGACAATATTAATCACTATTCAGCCCTCTTGTGTGAGGAATGGCTAAAGGAGCCAAGAAAGAGACATTCAAAGTTGCCAAGGTTTACAAGGACAAACATGAAGGAGTATGGCGACCTAATCTTGATGTTGAGCCAAATTATGGGGATCCCACAGGCAGGGGTGCTTGAGCCATGGATGTTTTACTTCATTGAAAAGATCTCGAATGAGGGTGTCATGTTCGATTGGGCTCAACTAATAAGCGAGAACTTGGATCTCTAGCTGAGATTGGTGCACAATTCGAAGACTTTCTACATGGGATCCTACCTCTTCTACATGATTGCAGGCATGTTTCAGTATCCGGGGTTGAAGGCTTTGGGCGATGTGGGCAAGGAACCTGGGCAGTACTTGGTGCATGAATGCTATCCTCAACCCCATCTCCATCACAACAAACATTTTTGGATATTCTACGATGCCTTCACAATGAAAACAGTGAGAATACTACAGGGGGCTCCCCAAAAGAGACTATCTTTAGAAGTAGAGAAGTTGATCAAGAAATATGGATGGTGGTATATCCAATTCGAAAAGTTCACATACATCCGGATACTGGGAAGCACTTGTTGTCCAAAGAAGCTACCAAGATATCCACCCAACAGATTAGTAGTAATGGAGGTAGCAAGGCAGTTGGGCCACTTTGATAAGGTGAAGAAACTCAAGCATAAGCAGGGAGTTACTTTTCCACTTCAGGCAGGGGTTGATAGTTGCAATTCTTTAGCAACTATGGCAGTGACAGATGAGGAATTGAAATTCTATGCTTTGGCTCTTTATGAGGGAAGACAAAGTTTTGATCCCAATGAGCAAATTCGAATGACATATGGGAGTCCCTATAAGCATGTACATCACATTGAGGACTATTCGGCCAATGTAGCCGATGACTTCGAAGTTAAGGAAGAGAGCCTTCTCAAGGCTGACTATTGATATGATGAGAAAGTACAAATGGAAGCAGCTCCAAATCCTGGATTAGGTTGAGGATGATGGCAAGACTCTGAGACCGGAATTCAATACTCTAAATGGACATGAGTTGGAGTCCATCGAGTGTGGAATCGAGAAAGAGGGTTCTTTTGAGACAATGATGGTGCCTTTTGACCTTTGCACCAAGGAATGGTTCGATAGGAAGATGACTAGATTGGAAAGGGCGGGCACCCTTCTCACTTATGAAAAGTTGAAGCTAGTAGAGGAAGTCCCAGAGGAGTCATCTGGGCAGTGCACAAGAAGCAGTGAGAGACCAGTGGAAGTGAGTAATAAGAAAAGGAAGGAAGTGGATGGTGCCAAAGAGAAAGGGAAGGAAGATGGTGAGTTGACGACTAAGAGGCAGAAAGTAAGTGCCATACCACCAAAAGAAAGCACCACTTCAGCTCAGGATAAGGCTCCAAGGAATCAAGATAGGGGAGAATCACCGCAAGGAAGTTCTCCGTCGGGGAATACTTCCAGCTCCAGTTCGGGGTACTCACCACTTTCCATGAGTTAGCAGGCCGGAGGATCATCCTCACCTAAGGAAAGAGAGATTGAAATGGTTGATATCAAGGTACTTTCATTAGACAAGGATGGGGGTGTACCCCAGTTGGCCAAGGGAGTTTTGCCAAGGCATGATGAGCCTAACTTGGAGTTGGGAAGATGTACAACACCTGATTGGCTGAGGTAGTTCTTGCGGCCTAGGAAGGAGATTGTTCCCCTCTTACCAGTCGAGAATGTTGAGGATATTCTACATGAGATTGAGGAGGAAGAGGAAGGCCAGCTTGCGGAGATAGTAGCAAAGATTATCAGAGACAGTTTGGGGACTCGTAAGGTCCAGATTGCTATTCCTAGGGAAGACAGGTCCAAGGGCGACGTTCGGATTCAGGACTATGAGATATTGGAGCATGAGCTAGGAACTACTGTGAAGGAGAGAGTATGAGGAACTTCAGGATGGCCTCCTTGCCATAAAACAAAGATTAGATAAGGAAGTTGAAGAGAAGAACAAGTACAAGGAAGAAAATCAGAGATTGGTAGCTTATTTCAGGAATGCTTGCAGACCCATTCAACATGTGGACCACTCAGTTGCGCCACCACTTGCATTAGAGAAGGGAGATATAGACAACTTAGAGAGTGCAAGAGTTACACTTCAGGGAACTCAATCTTGGGTGGACGGTGTTATCCAGGAGGGATTGGTTTTCCTACAAAGGTTTGTGGAGAGGTTTCGGGCATTTGTGGCCCTCAGGGCTAGATTCCACGCTTTCGATGAACTCTGGAATGATTTCCTTCCCACTAAGGACAAGACTATTCTTCAGTTATAGGCTTTGGTTGACACATCAGAAAAGCTACTTGAAAGAACAAAGGTAATTAACCCAGGAGAGAAAGACAACGCTGAGGCATGGTATTTCGCCCTACTCAACAGACTTGAGATTATGGAAGGAGTTAAGGATGGGATTTCTCCCCTTGAGGCCACTACTCACAAGATAATCGAGGATACGCTTGGCATCACTAGCTCCGCCTTCAAGATGGAAGATAACATGGAGGGTGGCATAAACTTGGAGGCCTTGACTGAGGAGGTGAAATCTTTCGGAGGGGACATCATCAATGGCGAGACTTTGGAGTCTCTCTTTTCTCTCAGATCTCTCATGAATTCCACAAGGGCCAACATGACAGAGCAAGACAAGATTTTGGCCACAACAAAGAAGGAGATGGACTTGGTTGAAAAGAGAATTCAGTTCACCCCTTTACCTCCCATGGAAGAGGTCAGCAGGATTGTGACCAAGTTCATCAATTTGGCAAAGAAGCTAAGGGACAAAGGGAGAAATATTCTAGATGATGATTTGATGTAGGCCCATGTGGGAAGTCTATCTCATAGCTTGGTAGGTGTAGGTGGCAATTTTTGATTGGCTCACCATTTGGTGCCTTCTCATTGGTTCTCTCTCCTTGTAATTTACTTATTGGCCCATGATTTGGTGCCCTCATGGAATTGGTTGAAAAATTGGTAACCCTAATTAGGGTTTGTGAGATTTAATCTAGGCCACAAATTCTGTTTTAATCTTGGTCGTTCATTGTACTTGAGCCTCCTATATAAAGTCATTTGGTCTCATTTGTTAAAGGAGGTTGGAGAAAATTGTTGCTAATATAATGCCAAAATTGCTCTACTTGTCATTGTTGTGCTTTGCATGGTGATTAAGTTTGTGTTATTGCATGGTGCTCTTCTTCCACAATTAAAATAAGATTTTCATTTCAAAGTTGTTTAAGTAAGATTAGAAGTAGATGGTAGATTGTATGCAAGTATTGGTGGATGTTGATTGGATTGACTCGAATACACTAGGCCACTAGCCTCCTTGTTGATTGTAAGGAAGCCTTGCGTGGTAATCTAGTCCCTTGCACTCAAGTTCAATCAGTGTTTGGATCCATAGTTTGTACTTCCAAGTTGGATTGTGGAAACGACATTGATATGAAAACTATTTGAGAATCCTTGAAGCTTTGCACTAGGTGGAGTTGAAGTCGCAGACAAGCCTCCATTTGGTAGAGTCCTAGTCCATCCACGAATCCTTTCATCCATAATTAGAAGTAGTAGAAGTAGTTTAAGAAGTTTGAGAAACAAGATTGAAGATTAAGGAGGCATTTGAGTATACATTGCAAAGCTAAGTCCGATTATCATTGGCGAGATAGTGTAAGTCCCCCTAGGTGATTAACCAACAAATCACATCATTTCAACTGAGCCAGTCATTCCACAAGTTTAGGAACCTTGGAGTCATTCCTTGATCTCAAATTGCAAGGCTTAGCATATGAGATGACTTTGATCAAGAGAGGATTTAACATTCTATGTCTCACATCGAAGCACTAAGTGTTCAATCCTGCATGTTATGTAAGTGGAACAAAACTCGTATCAACAAGTCCTATCAAAGGGATTGATACAAAATTTCAAACCTTTATATCCTTGAAAATCCATGAACTCAGTGTCATTGTCACTACTTTGATTATGACAACTTTGCAAAAGCACACCCTCTTTATGAAAGTCTAAAACTTCGACCACTATTGAAACCATTATGGTATTAGAGTTTGAAACATCACTTATTTTATTGATTGCATCTTCTGATAATATTTCCATGCTTTCAACATTGTGGTCATCTTCAAAACAAGGTACATTGCTCCAACTCTGCTCTGGATTTTCTGATGTTTCATCATGAAAAAGATCTTGAAGAAGATTGAAATTACCTTTAGGTTTTACTTCTTTTATATGTTGATCATATTACATGTATTCATTAAGTGTCTCATCCTCATTATGCAGTAAATTTGAAAAATTTAGGTCATCCCTGAATACATTTTCTTCTTTTCTCTCACATAATGCTACTGGACATATATTATCTTCAAGAGTATTTTGTAAAAAATCTTTCTATTCCTCCATCAGACATACTTTCATGAGAGTTTCCCTCTGGTTCATTAGGTGTTTTATCGCATAAGAGATCATCAAAGTTCACATCTTCACTGAATGTGTACACTTGAGAGTCATCATTTGCTCTATTAATAGGATCAAAATCTTCATCCACGTCATCTGTTGAAATTTCATCCTGTATCTGCTTTGTATGCAATGCTATTTCATCCCCATAGTCTGAATGTAATGCTATTTCAAAAAATGGATTAAACATTTCTTCATATTCCTCTGAAGCTTCATCATTCGGAAAACCTTCACAATCACTTTCAAGCACACCTTTTCTATTATACTCACCACAATATATGTATCCTCCTAACATATCATTTTCCTGGGAATTATCATTTCCTTCATCAAATCTATCCTAAATATGCTTTAATCCACTTATCTATTTATTTTGGAAAATTGAGAAAAAAATTTGGAGCATTTCTCTGAACATGTCTTTGGTATTCCGTATCTAAAAAATCTAAAATTTCTTTTGAACTGAGAAAATTTTCTTCCTCATTTTTACATTCCCTGCAATCTATTTCCCTACAAGTCTCATCAACAATGTATTTCTCTTCAATCTGATCCAAAATTTCTTCTTCATCTAAATCTGGAATTTTATTAGGGTTTTGTTTCACTTCTGTGTATTTTTCTTCGCATTCATCATCTTCTTTTAATATTTGCACAAGGAATTTTATAGAAGGATCATCTGGTGAGATTCCCAACTCACACATTTTATTTATTAATTCTTTGCACATAGGCGTAATGTTTGAAGGTATTTCTTGATAAATGTTCACCGTTCTTATCAACAAATGTGCTGAAGATTCACCTTCATATCTTTCCAAACTGAAAAATGCATCCAAGTAAGACACTTAGGGTTTTTCTCCCATAATGCAATTCTGAATTTCTTCTAGTTTGGAGCACACGTTCTCTTTTTCCTCATCATTTTTCACATCTGCTTCTATTTCACATGTCTTATCCACACACAAATTAATGATTAGTTTGCTTTCCTACACATCCTCTTCTCTGATGAATTCTTTTGTTGCACCAAGAAATACATGCTTGAGTATCTAAGATATGTAACCACATCTGGAGTTATCATTTTCTTCATATCTACTGAAGGAAGAATCTGCACAAGGCTCTGAATCCATGGTGTGATATTGAGATTCTTCTTGTGTATATAAATACTCATCTTCTTCAACTATGCCATGAAACTCATCTAAAAAGCATTGCTCGAACTCCTTCCACGATGAGATGCTCTGTGTAGGAAGAGATTCATATGTTTCTCTTGCATTATCTTTCGGTGATCTGACAAAAACTTTCATCACATAGTCCTCTGCACAAATCTCATGATCTTCTATAAATGTGTAAAATGTATCCAAATGTTCAAGTGTTGATTCATCACATTCTCCATGAGATTTTGGTACTAGTTGTGAAAGTTTAGGGAATAACTTATTAGGAATACATTGAAATCTTCTGAGATCCAACGACCTGATGCCATCCAGAACAAATTGTTTTCTCTGAAATGGCCGTTTATTTTGGTACATTTTGAATATCTGAATTTGTAATAACTTCTTTCTTTATACATTAGGTTCTTATCAATAGAGTCTCCACCTCTTTCAAAGAGAAAAACTTTAGTTATCTCCTTCTGGGTCTTCTCCCAAAGTAGAGTCACTGACTGAAATATTTTTTTGAATAGAATCACCACCTCTCTTCGAGGAAAATATTGTTTGCTGGTCTTGTGGGTTCTTCCTTCCAGCAGAGTAAACTTTTGTCACCAAAGATTTTGAAAACTTTCTTCAACTCCCCAGGAGAGTTGCCAATCTGTTGGTTCCCAAAACTGCAGGTGGAAAATCCTACGAGCTTGCCTACTTAATGCTAGGATTATTCAACTGTCTTGGCCAATGAACGAGAGTGATCGATTATGATCCTCCTCCCCTGCACTTTAGGCTCTGCAAAACCAAGGTGGGTAAACCTATACCTTAACAAGACTTTCTGGCTTAAGGCTTTTTATAGCAGATAACAATGTGTGAAACTAAATGATCTCTTCAAGATGGCAAATTATTTCCTTGAAGTAGATCCAATGAACTTCACAATTATAGAATAACTGAACGCTTTGAGAGTGCTTCAAAATAAAAACTTGTAAGAATGATTTGATAAACTTGCTATTTGAAATAGTGCTTGAAATGAAATAAATGATGGATAGAATACCCCAATACTTTTAACAATGAATCAAATGACTATAATCCAATAATTGATAAGACCAGTCCCTATTTCAACTTGGGCAATAGAGTCAATCCAATTTGAATCCTATGTACAACCTTGCAAGACAGTATATACTCCAATATCATCAACTATTCAAATGCTATAGATGCAGAGAAATTAAGCCTATTTATATCCTTGCTAGTTCAAATGAATTTAACTCCCCTGGTTAGAAGACCAATTGGAAAAGAAGCTAGAAACAAAATCTTTTCATGGACTCCTTGATAATCAAACATGGATATGAGACAAATAAAATCTCTACACAAGCATTGCAAGAATAACAATTGAACTTCCTTCAATAATTGCAAGGGACTAATTGAAATGAATTAGACTTCTCACCACAAGTGAGATAGAAAAACACTTATCTTTTATTAATTTTGAAAGAATAATACATTTGAGTTCATGTTGCAATTGTGATCTAACTCTGAAAATTAAACTATCAATGTATATTATACAATGTGATTGTGTTTTATGATTACATTTTACACCACATATATATGTGGTTGAATAGTTTTCATACCTCTTTAGGGTGGAAAGACACCATTCTTCATTAAAATTTCGAAAACTCTTTTGAGAAAAAACTAATCAACTAATTAGTTGATAACTACCTATCTTTCGGATTTTGGCTTGGTCGGCAACCCAAAACAGATTGTAGGAACGTAAGATTTTGACTAGAAATAGGAAATTTGATTTTCCAAATTGGGTCTGTTTTATATTTTTAAATTTCGATCATTTCCCTTCTATGTCGACATCATCTTTACAGAAAGTCAAAATTACAGCATCTCTGAAATCTTTGCTCACAGAATTTTGATTGTTCCTGTCAAAAACCTTCCTTACTCATTCCAAATTGCTTTGATCTCTTAGCTCTAGTACTTTCACATCCCAGCTCCAAATAATCCAACAAATATTTTTGCCATTTCGCAACTCACTAATATGTGCTCCGCGAAATAGCGAAAAAAACGTTGTTTCGCTATCCTTTTTAATGTTACCTGCGAAATATCAAAAAATCGCTATTTCGATGCCTTTCTTTCTTGTCTTTGCGCCAAATGCGAAATTTTGCCATTTTGCAGTTGGTGACTTCATGACCTTTGAAATAGCGAAAATGGTTCCTTTTGAATGTTTCCAAAGTGATTTCACATTTTGACCTCTTCAATATGCCGTCATATTTGATTTCCAGATACCCTTTATGCCTTAAGATGCAAAATTTCAAAAAATATTTAACACCACCAGCATCAATGATTGTTTACCCCGATCCAGGTTTTCGAGTTGATTCAACAACAATTGTCTCTGTTGCTTCTGTCGCGTTCATTGATTTAGTCAACCCTTATTGTCTATTCTCATGGTATAGTCAATTCCAATGGCCAAGCCTTCGAGCGGGACTGTCTTTCGCCTCCAATCTTATTGTCTGCTCTGCTCTGCCCTACGCTCTCCCTACCGTGAATGATCGCCTCTTGTTGATGGTTCGTTGGAGCCCGTCGAGCTAACCCCCCTTTTAGATTATTGTACATATCTCCTAGAAAGTAGCGGGACCAAGCCACTCAAGAAAGAAAGAAGTGTTGGTTCGGTGTAGCTCAAATACTACCACATTGGATGTTGCAAAACAAACAGCTTCTGAACTTGACCTGCCTTAAGCTTAAGTTCGACTGCGCAATCAATATTCGTGCTGTTTGTTTGGTTCTTGTTTGTCGATACAATGGGAACTATAATAGGGGGTGGGTGGGGGGTACATAGGTGTGTTCGTTGATAGCTTTCCGATGATCCTGCCTTAAGGTCTGGTACTCCCGGCCCGTAATCTGAATGAAATGAAGATGAGTGTGTCGCTTAGAGGCAAATCCCTTCCCTTGCCCCTACTATTTATAAGGGATAATTCGAGATAAGGCTATTTAGAACAAGCTCCCCATCCAATCCGAATTCAGTGTCCGCAGACACAAGAGAGAAGCCCTTGTTCAACATACCTTCTTTGCTTGGTTTGTATCCAAGTGACCCCCCACTACTATTTGTAAGGGTCTTGAACTAGTAGTTGTTTTCCCAGATTGTATAATAGTCATTTCTCCTCCACTCAGACTACAGGGCACTTGTTACGCGTGCGCGCAAGTGCGTATGCGCAAGCACGCTCGCCAGTGTGTGCGTAAGCGCGCACGCACAAGGGAGTCGCTGATTTCTGTACAGAAATTGAGAATTTTTGGTGCCAGATGATGATAGTAGAAAAGCTAAATTGAGTTGCCCAACTATAGCCTGCCACTATAGCCCGACTATAGACAAAAGGGCTATAGTTAGGGCTATAGCTCCCTAAAATTCTGAGACTCGAATTTTAAGGTGGAACAACAAAGAGAGCCGAAATGGGAAATTTGTAGAGGTGGTTGGGCCTAATTCGCAATTCCGCACTATGGGTGGGTAGGCACCTACTATTCTAAAGGGCCGACCCCCCCTCAAATTCAATTGTGGGAATGATAGTTCGGAACCATCCCATCTCAGGTGAAGGACAAGGAGTAAACCCGCCTAAGAAACAAGAGGGGGCACCCTCCTTTTGCTTGTTCTCGGGTTGGCCTAAGAAACAAAGACGAGGAATAGGGTTGATCAGAATAAACCCCACTATAGTTCTGCAGGAGTGAAACATGAACACGAGACAAGCAACCTCGGGTTGGGTGGGAACTATAGATCGAAATGGAATCCAATTTGTGCCGCGCAGGTGGGAGAGGGAAGGGCACCACCAGAGGTAGAGGCATAAGCCCATCATACCCTACGGGGTTTAATCATCTATACATCCTCTCTACATAGCTACTCAATCTGCGGGTGGAACTGAAGATCCCAATTTGGGTAACCATATACTATATATGGTCCGGATCCTCCTGCTTCCCCCACCACTTTTGGTTTACTCAACCAAGAGGGAGAAGTGACGCGCCGACGGATTGCTCCAACTGCGACATACTTGTCCCATTCGTGAATCTATGGGTGGACGGGGATAGGCTCCATTGAATAGGAAATGCTCTACCAGAACTGGGTGATATCCATTTATCGACGAGAAAGTGGAAAATGAGGCCTCGGTACGGGAACTATTGATTAGCGACTAGTTCTGGAGCATGTTCATATTGATTAGCGATCGACTAGGGAGTTAGTGGTAGCATACATACTAGCTAGCATCATACATAATGTATATCCCTCTAGCAACTACTACTAGGATCATACATCTTTATGATTCAATTGCCTATAGAAACCCCGTGCAACGCAAAGCATTGTTGACCGCCATTGGCGGAGTTGATTCCTCAGACACTCGTCTGAAACCATTTGATCTTGACCAGAATTGGCATAGGCTTCCCCACCAGATTGCTTTCTAGATCCAAGTATAATGCCACAGGCTTATTAATGAACGACTCACCTACAATTCTATGGTACTGCTCGCCCTACCCTAAAATTCTATGGCTATCAGAATCATAGGCCTGCATTGGGAAGCAATATAAAAAGAAAACCCACCCGCCCTTTGTTTGAGTGTCCTTAGTCTTCACGTTAGGTACCCCCTTAGGGGGGTACCTGACCTTCAGACTTCAGTCCACTCAGACTACAAGACACTTGTTCCGCGTGCGCGCAAGCACGCTCGCCTGTGTGTGTGCATTAGAGACAAAGTTCATCGGAGGCACCCACAGTGGTGGCATTTGACCTAGCGAAGATAACAATATACTAACCACCACCTTGCTCAGTTCCAGGCGCACCTTAGAATAATAGGGGCATTCGGGTGCCATTGCCTGCGAGATCAATTATGGGAATTCTAAACAAGTTGCCCTAACAACATGCGTGACCCATAAGAGGGTGGGGTTTTCTTGCTAGATTAGTAGTGGAATTACCCAGCCCATACTCTTTCTACTTCATCTTTCCCAGCCTAGGTCCCCCTCTGGAGATAATAGAAGGGATTTCGTCGGCCGGTATTTGTATTCTGGTTTATCCGAAGTACCAAGTGATTCCATTATGATCGATTGAGACGATCGCCGAGCCCTCCTATTTTAGCAAGCACATTTTGTGCCCCTACTGATGCAAGTGCAACTTCTCTTGTTTCTAAGCCAGTAGATTATGCTCAGATAGCAATTGAGGAGTTCGACTTGCCTGAGTCGTACTACTACCAATAGTGCCGAATCAATCAATGAATGGATCCCCATATCATGTCTCTTCAAATGGAGGATGATAACCCGACATTCAATTGTTGGTTGGTCTTTCGATCAATTGGACGTCACTGGATGTTATCTTCCTCCCGGACATTTGGCTCTTCTAGAACAACTATTCATTATGACAGATCGACAAAGCGATTTATAATGCAAAGACACATGATATAGTAGTTGACAGATTGACTGGCCATTTCTTGCCATTGGTGGTTGTATAAGGGTTTTACAATAAAGAAAATGGAGTCGGAGGTGAGTCAATTGACTCAATAAGGATGGAACTATATGCTCTTTCAGAAGGAAGTGCTAACCTTTGCTTTTAGGTGTGATTCTCTGAACAATCCAACCAAATGGAAAAAGCTGGAAAGCAATCCAACCCACCGGTTCATTGGGGGTTCAGGCGGATAGAAACAAATACTCTATTAGCAGGATAGGCCAATCCAAAGAGGGGGTGCCATCCTTTCCATGAGCAGGGCGAAGAACAATCCTTCTGGCCTATTCATTCCTCTGCTCGCTCGGTCAAGCTTGCCTTCCTCCCTGCTAGAATTAGGTAGTGGGCCCTTAGAACCAATCGGGTGTGTGGGATTAGCCGGATAGACTAGTTCAATGTAGTTGGAAGTTATTCATTATCAATTCATTAATAGCACCCAACAAATTGGAAACATGCATGCAGGTGGCAATGCTGATCCAGGGGGTATGCCCTAACCGATGGAGCCCAATGAATCTCCCATGAACCGCGGGTCTAACCTTACCGCTCGTCCTCACCATCCATTTTATCCCTCGGAAGAAGAACAACTTGCCTTCCTTTTGCTTGTTCGCACTCAGCTTGCTAGTGTTGCAACTAGAAGAGGGGTTCCTAATTCATAACAAGTAGATCACAATTGAATGATTGAGGAGTACCCAGACAAATTCTTATAAGTCTAGGATTAAGTATCTCAAACACCTAACAATTACATAGAACGAACACGTTATGGGCTCGACTCAACATGTAACATGAAGTAGATAATGACTATAAAATAGTCAACCCAATTCATTTCCTTCATCTTTCTATTCAAAGAACATTATGTATTACATATAACTTATTAGGTTTTCTTAACTCTAAATAATCAATATTACCCATTTCAGCCTCGTCTGAAGCCTACTACAGAGGAAAGGTTAAATAAGGAATAAACCCAATCTCTAAAGTTATTCCCCCCTAAACCCTCCCCTACGGATTTGTGTTCACAAGGGTATCCTTCACTCAAGTGTTGCCTACGTTCCCGCTTCCAAACGGGTCAAAGTTACACGTAGTGCTCCTCACAAGGCTTCTCAAGGGACGCCTACACATAAGTTTTGAATGTTTTGTCATAACAACATAGGGGCTAGGCTATTTTCTCAACCCAACTACATTGGTTCACACAAAACCCATAGGTTAGCAATTCCATTGGTAGTTCAAATGATAGGTTCAACATTGGGGTTCTTATACTCAAGGGGTCAATAGATCATACTTGTAGTCAAATAAAATCCTTTGCCCCCAATGCCCAAATGCCATTCTAGAATTATATGGTAGATCTTGTCCTTGCATTAAGACAAGGATAAAATGGCATCAAATGAACTTATTACACCTATTGTCACTACAATAGATTTTCCAAATAGTCAATGAATACACACATCTTGATATCATCTCATTATAAAACTATGTCCAACATTTCAAGTATTTAAAACCTCATAGGCATTACAACATGGGTGTTTCCATGCCTTAGGCACAATTCTTACATAAACATACTATCATCCAAGCCAACCATAGTATCCTTCCTTGGTTCCCATGTTAGTTCCTCTATCAAGTTTATTATACATAAGAGGTCAGTAAACTTCATGAAATCATAATATTGATATGATGCAAGATTAGTGCAAAAGCCTCAATAAGACTTCGAGTGGCATCCCATTTCAACATGGATCAATAATACTGAGTACCATAAAATATAGGACATCATCCCAATAAAGCCACATAAATTCCCCTTTGATCCCTAAACACATGTCCAATCTTTACGTACTTGCATTAAGCATGATCAATGTTTGAGTCACAGTCGTAGTAATTGGAACCCTATGCTTAATGCATCTTCATATAAAATATTCACTCCCTAATATTAGTTGTAACAATAATCTTAACATTCTAGTTTCATCTTCCTTATTGTGTATCCGTTGTTCTTGTAATATCTTTGTTCTTACACTAGATAATTTAGGAATTGACCTTATAGTTAAATGCTACTTGTAAATGTAGATACCAACCTGTAGAATATGTAAGGAGTCAACTAGTTCTTACAACATCGTTATGCCCTCCTAAGAATGAAAGGTGAACAATATGATTGACAGATATAAGAATTATAACCATATTATACTGTCACATTTTATTGATTGAACACTGTGACATTAAGGCTATGTAACAATCTTCTTAATCTTCAAGGACATAAATTGGTAAATTATAAACCTTCTTTAAGTATAATTAATACCATAGTCATACTCATGTGAAAATACCATAGTTATTATTTCATAATACGAGATATATACTCAATGTGTTTTGCAATATCAAACATTCTCAACCTTTGGGTTTCGTGTATCTGGATTATAAAAGCACATATTCTTCTATTGCATGCCTAATTGGTCTCAAAGGCGACATGTCTTATAATTAATTGCTTAATGCATATTATTGCTAAGATATAATTGTATCTGTGTTTGGAGCAACATTGTACTTACAATCAACATCCTGCCCTATGATTTAATGTTGTTAAAAGCATCTCATGGTTCCTTAATATGAAATTATGTAGATTTTAATTTCTAGCATGGACCAATTTATATATAGTCAAAACAATGACTTCATCTATATGTATATACATGATAACAACAATCACTCACATTCTTACGAGAGCAAAGGACATCTATTATATATCCCACACATAAATATGGACTTAGAATTCTTTATAGTAACACCTATTGTTTTACTATGAACACTAATGCTTTGGTAAAATCAAGTTAAGTCCACCAAAATGTTGAATATGTAATTACATAATTATTCTCTAAGCAATATTATGAATAATACCAAATCCAAGTAGAAGAGAAACAACAATATTTATTACTATTGACTCGCTTGGGGTTTTTACTTCACAACATTCTCCAGCCTTGTTCTCGTGAAAAGGTTTCCTCATTTACCGTTCCACTCTACTCCTTAAGCTACAACCTCCAGATCCAGCATATATGCCTTTAGGGCTCCCTATTTGTTCTTTTGAGTCCCCTATGAGCGGTCAATTTGCCCCCAGTCCTCTGCTTCTAATATATGTAGTTTATAGACTCCGTGTTTAAGAATAGCTTTCCTCCACCTTCTTGCCCACCATTGTTCTACAGGAGTTGCCCTTGAATATTAAAATGCCATCATGCTATTGTTCCAAAGGCTCTTTTGGCTCAACAGTTGCAGATGAATCGAACTGGAGATAATTCTTAGAGGCTTCTTGACATTTGAAGTGGAGGATTAAAGATGTGAATGTGCTGCTTCACATTCTGCTCTTCAAATCAGAAGGTTTCTACTGGTAAAGTGTCATTCAACTACCAGGCCAAACCCTCATTTTCACTTTCAAATAGCCATTCACTCTGAATCTTCCCTTGTATTGTTCTACACAGGTATGGAGGGTGCCAACTGCGTTTGCCTGAAATTTCTAAAGCTTTGTAACAAATGCAATTTGTGCATTGCCTATGATCATTCCATTCCATAAGACCATATTTCTCTTAAGCATTCTGTCAAACAGCTTACATGCCTTATCTATGTGTGTACATCTTGCATACATATCTCCTAGAGAAGTTGCAGCTACAAATGTTCCTTCTGGCACAGTTCCTTCACTTCTCTTCAATCTGCCTACACCTTCCTAGTGCTCCTTCTTCTCCCCAAATCTGATACCCCCTTCCTTATTTCCTGCCCATATTTTATGGGTATTGTCCATTTACCCAGAACCTATCCTCATTAAACTTAATGACTTTTGTTCATGCCAAGGGGCACCAAAGGTAAGGGACACCATACTGTCCTTGCTGCGCAGCCCCTTCCTCTCACTCCATTGCCATGCCTAATAAATGTTCCCTGTCTCTTGTATGTCGATTCACGTCATTTTCTTTCTTTCTTATTTTTAGCCATTCTTTTATCTATTTTGTTTATTTAAGACCCCCCATCAGATTGGTCTGACATGGGGATGTGACACATAATTTGTGAAACTAATTAAAAAACTAAAGAAGTCATAGAATCCCACCTCTTATTTGAAAATGCTTGCAACTTGGTGTCACTCCTCTTCTTGCTCCTCAACTCAGGCATTTCACTCTTACTCTTTCACCTTGCATGTGTAGCTCTCACTCTCACACTCATGCTATCAATGTCTTGTTGATTTGTTTTTGTGAGTTGAAATGAGGATAGGAGGTTTTATGGAGTTTGTCAGGTTTGGGTGGGGTCCACAAGTCATTAGAGTTTGACATTGGGCAATGTGATCTAAAAAAAACTGATTTAGAAAAGACTTGATTTTTAGCCGTTTGGCTGTAGGAGACACCATGATGTCCTCGAGATGTTTGGGGGAATCTAGGATTTGGCCTTGGGCACGATGATACAAAAAAAATGGTTTGGAAAAAAAAGTCTTGCTTTTTTTGTTGTTTGGCTGCTGGGGATGATTAGGTGTCCTCGAGATGGTTAGGAAAGTCCTAGGAGTCCCTCAAATGTTTCAGGAACATCTTGGTGTCCTCAGCATCTTTAAGACAGTGGTGTTGATGGCAAGGCAGCGGTGGAATGCTTCCTCCAAGTCTCTGTGTCCTAGAGTTGTCTCTCCTGAAAACATTGGGTTTTTTTGGGGGGATGCATCCATTGTGGAACAATGGAGAAGTCCTATCTCAATAGCAATATACAATATGAAAGGTCATGTTCTTGTAAGAGTAGACAAAGAACTCAATCCCCATGGTCATGACTCATCATGTTTTACAGGAGTAAAGTCTGTTGGGTTCCAAACCTATTTAGGTGAAGACATGTTTAGAATTAAGTACAGTCACAGTGTTGTCAACTCTATACACTCATTTAAAGTTGGTCATAGCTCTAGGATATTCATTATTATTTACCTTTTCTTTATATAAAACCTACACTATGGTTAGACAACGGATGTTATCCAAAATGTTTGAAATTAGTTTAAGTCATGTTATCCAAACATATCACACATCAAATGACAAATTTATCAAGTAATGCAATAAACAAATGCTCCATACAATTATGCAACACAAAGTGGTGTGCATCGTCTGTTCCTCTATCTTGCGCATTGTTCAAGTATTTTCATTCTTGATGCTCCTCATTTGCAGGATCTTCAAGTGCTCCTCACACACATAAAGGTAAAAGAGATTCTCCATCATCATCTAATGTAAAAGAACATTAGATAACACCAACATCAAAATAATTGTGATTATGGTAATAAATCATTATGCACATCCCAAATTAATGATAACAGAAATAATTATATTTAATAACTATATACCTAGTAATAAATTAATAACCAAAAGGAACATATTTTCATCAATGTCTAATATTTGGGAATATAACTTAGAGATTGTGTGTTTGTGTGTGGGATGCCGCCTAGACACAGTTCAAGGCTTCGCAATATTATCTAATTTTCCGGTATGCTTTGGCCAGATGGGTTTTTAATAGATCTCTTTTTGTGCAATCAATTTCTTCCATGACCTAAAATCAAAACAGAGTTGGAAGTAAATTAAGCGACACTAGGATTTTCTGATTTGTTGAATCAATTTTATGGACATTTTATTTTCTTGTGAGCTATTATGCTATATCTAATATATATTTTAAATCAAGTGTTTCTAATTGCTTCTAATCACTCAGTTGCTGTCCTGTCTCCTCTATCTCATTTGTGATAACTACAATTTCATCTTTGTTCTCGAGTCATTTGCTTTTAATTACCTTTCTTTTTCTCAATAAATTGATCCTTATATATTTCCTTTATTGCCAAAACTTTAACTCCTTTGCATTCTGTGGCTTTGATTCAAGGTTTTGTGAGAATGCCTCATTGTTGGTGACAAAATCTACCTGGGTAAAATATCTAGCAATGATGGTACCTTATTATTCTTGCCAATTTTTTTTTTTGATTTGTCTTTACCTTGTTTCCTTGATTGGGGAATCTTTCACATGGACTTATGTATGCTTTGAGTTGTGCTTGAGAATGCTATGTGGAATCCTCCACTTGTACATGTATACATGCTCACATAGTGTAGCTCATATATTATAGCATATACTCAGAAATTAATGATTTGCATATTCTTGGTATCTACCTTAATTTGAGTCATTTTATTATTATCTACCATGGCATTTATCATAAGGATCATCTGTGGAAATTAGTATATTTATGGCCATCTCATCCTCAACCAGGCACTTAATCCAGTTAAAAACATTGTGGCTTTTTCCTCATATCCTCTTTGCAGATCCATTCTGATTTGTAGGTTTTCTTAGATACTTAAACTGCCATTTTTTTCTGTATTCACTTTTCTACAAGTCTACAAATTTCACAGATAATCACTGGGAAAAGAAATAACTTTCAATCAATTTTACTACTATCTTTATTCAAGTTTTAGTTTTTAACTAATTTGCAATTGCCAATGGTCCTAGCATCTGTGTGAGATTTAAACGTAGTAAGTTCAAGTTTCACCTTACAGGATCCTCATTTGCAGTTTTCATATGGTAAATAAATCTTCCGTTTTAATGGTCTAGAAGTTCATCCTTTTAATTCTCCTTTAACCTCTGACATATCAAACTTTGATCTTGTTTTAAATTTTTAGCATCGGATCTAGTTTGGCCGATTTTTTCCTCTCCGAGTGCATCAAGTTCTAAACAAATCTTTTGGTTCACCACATTCCTCGTTCTGATTTCTCTTTCTTGCACAGTTTCCACATTTTACTGTTCCTTTTCTTCAAACATGTCTTCCTTGAGCCCAAATTTCCCACATTTTACTGAAATGCTTGAATGTAGCAACTCCAAAGACTTGTTCCACACCCAAAATCGGGGTTCGTATTCACAATTACAATCTGACTTGCATTCTTGCTCAAAAATGGCGACTTTAGGGGAAAACACACTTTGTATTTATCAAAACAAGCAAAGAAATGCTTTGATCTTGCCCTAGGTCGGGCTTTATCATCAACTTCGCAACTCGGATGATTTTTAAACCAAAAAGAATGATAAAAAAAGCAGGTCAGGGTTTGTATGTAGCGCTGCAAGTGCTGGGTGCTTTGAAATGAAAACAAAATAAGTAATCATGCCTTAGAAACGCAACATCATGTGCTGGATTCAAACGCTTTCTTCTTAAAACGCCGACTTAAACAGCAAGGTCGGGCTTTCCATTCGATTTTGCAAGCTTAGAATGTTCTAAATATGAAGGATAATCATATGTAGTCGGGCTTTAAAAGCCCGGCTACATAGTCTAAGTATTGTTTTAAAGCTATCTTACTTGCAAATGACGATAAAAACGCTGACGTTGAGCTTCAATAATGAATCATTAGGAAGGTCACATTTTTTTTAAAGGCATTGCAAGAAGATCGCACTTTTTGAAAGGCGTTGCAAGGTCTTTTTTTTAAACAAAATAAAACATATGTAGTTGGGCTTTAAAAGCTTGACTACATAGCCTAAATGCTTTTAAGTGTTCTTTTAAACATAAAACTTGATTGCCCAAGATCGTGGTTTAGATGCACCATTACAAGCATATATGTTTTAAAAACAAAACTACTTGTAATCGGGCTTTAAAAGCCCGATTACAAGCCCCACGCTTTGTAAAAAGAAGATTCTTTTCTTACTAGTACCTTTAGGTTGGGCTTTTCAAATGCTTTTGCAACTCATAAGAATTTAAAAGACAAGTAAAGAGAACTTGTAATCGGGCTAAAAGCCCAATTGCAAGCATTAAAACAAAGATTTATAAAGACCACTTGCAATCAGGGTTTAAAAGTTCGATTACAGGTACCTTCAACTTTCATTTTCTCTTTAAATATAGCACATATTTAGGCCTGCAATACCTCAAAACGACCGGGATTCGAAAAACAAGAGACATAGGATGAAAAGAGAAACAAAGACAATCAAACCAATCAAGAAAAATTGATCTAAGACTTGAGATTTCCAAAAATCGAGCACTTATAATCAGGAAAGAAAAGCCCAATTTTGCAAGAAAGACAGAAAAGCTCAATGAAAATCTCCAAAAATGGCATCTGTAGGACGAGAAACTTAGTCCAATTCAAGGTATAACCAATTGCTGTCGAAAAGTGCGAAATAACTGCCTACCTTAGAGAATTTGGGCTACGAATTTACGAAAAATTTCATAGTGTCGCCTAAATTTTGCAAATACAAAATGAAGGACAACACAACAAATAATTACTGTCTTTGAGAAATTCTCACCACTCTCAACTCATTAGAAATCTGAACAGAGAGTCTAGGAATATAAAAGAAATACCATAAATCACAGTTTCTGTATACTAATTTAAAAATTCCATGTAAGATTAAATTCAATAAATGCAGTGACAAAAGGGTTTCAATAAGTTTCTAAACATGCTTCGTAAGTGTTTGCATACTTCCACCTTATTGTTCCTTTTAAGCATAAAGGTGAAAGTAAAATAGAAATTGATTTCATGCTATCGATTTTTTGCTCAACTTGAGAACTAAATTTATATCAGAATGTTTGACAGCTGTTCTGAAGTTTGAAATTTCCTTCGAGTATTTGTACACCTAAATCTCAATCACCCTAATTTGAATATATTTGATGAAGTTGGGTTTAATAATTTAATATGATTCAGAAAAGAATGCCCCCTAATATGTAGGTATCACGGTGTTTACATTGTCAAAGGATTAGCTAATAACTTGTGTCCCTGTTATATGTAGGATTTTTTTAATCATAGATCGCTGTCCAAAGCATAATATAGTTTTCTTGTTGTGTCTTCTGAAGC
The DNA here is from genome assembly GCA_018584345.1 of Thuja plicata. NCBI lineage: Eukaryota > Viridiplantae > Streptophyta > Pinopsida > Cupressales > Cupressaceae > Thuja > Thuja plicata. The sequence goes on from MU226565.1 coordinate 1,275,169, forward strand.
GTGCAATGTTAGATGATGCAATGTATGCTTACATGGGAGGAAAAGGATTACCTGCCCCAAAAACTGGACAAACATCATGAGCCGCGTCTATGAAGCTAGTAGGTGCTCGTCTTACTTATGCTATTTATATGTAAATGACAGTTTTTTTGGAGGCCAGAGCTGCATAGCTATGCAGCTAAGCTTGTATAGACATCCACTAAACTTGAGCCCTAATTCATATTTGAATTATTTTTATTTTAAGAGCTGTTCGTAAACATTTTGATTTACAATACAGACAATTCATAGCTGTAAGATGTGTATGATTTTTTCTCATGACACATATTCAGATATATATTTTACTATAATCTAGAATTTGAACTTCGTGTAATTTAGATCCTTGATCATGGTGACAAAATGTGGCCTTCAATTCGTCATCAGTCATCAAAATGAGCATTTTGTAATAATCCACAAACAAGTAAGTTAATCATAGTATACTACGATACAGTGAACATGCATAAAGAACGTATATTACTTCTAAAATGTTACAGTATATTCAAATATATACTCTCAGCATAATTTTGTCAGGAAAATGAATAATAATGTTATGCTTGATTTGGTAACATCTAATGCCATTGACATTGGTTGTATAAAATAAAAATAATTCTGTATGTATCTTTATCACTAGATTATGCCCTAATTGAATAATGATATCAGATTTAGTACCTTCGAATTGCTTCTCTAGTTATTGTATGTGTAGCAGAAATTATTGCAGAAGATTTTATGTGTGGACAGTAATATCCAGATAATGACGACTTGATATAGTTTGTAACTGTGAATTCTGAAATGGTTTTAACTAAGAAGTTTACTTTTCTATAAAATGATAGATAAGAGTACCATGAGCAATGGCTGATGAAAATACAAAACAAACTTTTCTGTGGCCATTTATCTGCAACATATTTCAACTAAATGAAAATGAAAGGGAGCAAGAGAACAATAATGCTTTAGACACTGTATATGGCTGATTTTTTGTAATATTCCTTGTTCGGTCTTTGGTGTTTGAGACTGATTCAATCGTAAAAGACTTCTGTCTATCCAACTTTGTACACAATTTACTCAATTGATCTTTGAATTAATTTAAACACTTGAGGGCCTATTCCTCGATGATATAGATTTGTAAGAAGGGTTTGATAGAGCAACCGATAAAAGTGACAATTCTGTACTTAAAATAGTATTAGATGTTGTATAACTTCTGGGGATTCTAATATCGTGTTGCTCTTTAGATCAAGAATGTATATGGGTCACTGTACCTGCTATATCGCCAAATTGATAATAGTCTTTGATCCTTTGATGTGATAAATAGATCTGTAACTACAGAGGGATAGATAGCGATCTACAAATGTATGAATTGAATGAGTAATGACTTTAGAAATGCTATTATGGTGATTGTTCAGAACAGACAAAGATTATGAAACCTCCATATGCTGAGTTTGCATGTCTGATGTTATCTTTCAGATATATGCTCTTCTAAGGCTTACTACTCATATCTTTCTGTTGTACGTTTTCATATCCTTTATATATATATTCCCGAAATTAGTATGATCGTGTGTATGATGTAAATGTATATAATACCGATTTCCCTTGGTGTGGTTCCTGATCTATATCGCCGAATATATGTATACAAGCTTTATTATGGATGTTGCTCCAACTGAGTGATCCAATACTAGCTATGAAGTATTTTGGGAAAAAGTTGTGTACTTGTGAAATGGCATGGATGTCTCTCAAGTATGTGATAATGTCAAGCGGTTGCATCTTTTAATCATATCCTGGATCCCACCCAAATTAGATAACTAATCAATGATTAGTTAATGCCATTTTTCATAAATCATTGGTGTGATATTCGAATCTACATAATGCTGCCGTGGGGAACCAATTCCCAAGCCCGTTCATGAATCACAGCACAGATCTTTACACTACAATTTGGAGAGTCGGCCTCTAATATGATCGCATGTGGTTGGTTTGTCTGCTCAATCCAAATCACACCTCGTAATCAAACTGACCTACTAACTAAGGTCTGCACAATTATTTCATTTTATTTCATTTCTGAATATTATTGGCGGTCGTAAGTTTATCACGGGAAGCATAACTCGTTGCCGTGAGAAACAAGAGACGCAAGCGTCAAAGTTCCTGCCTATTGTGAAATATTTTTAGGGGTAAGATATGGTGAAATGAGAATGTGTTTAAGGTAGTGTGGACAAATTGTGTGACACTAATCATGTAGAAATAAGAAGACATATTTTGGCACCAAAAGAAAACAATGTAAATTGAATATTTGAATAGTATGTTGAACAAAAGTCCATTATCTTTGTAATTAATTGTAACTTATGAAAGAAGTTATGGGGAAAACATAAATAATGTGAATTGAAAAATGATCATTTGTGTGCGAAGGGAGGTTTTAAAATTTTCCAAGCTACCTTACTCCAAAAAAGAATCCAAAAACACCAAATCAATTTTGTAGAAATTCAGAAGTCAAAAGATGCACACTTACTTTTATATTTTATGTAAATCTCCAAGTCTAGAGTTTGAATACTTACTCTAGAATTATAGAGTTGTGA
>MU226565.1:1288172-1322726 GCA_018584345.1 Thuja plicata
CAGAAGCTTACAGCCCTCTTATGCCTTGTGATCAGACTCAAATCTACTCTTAAATAATTCCAAATCTGCCCTTAAATTCGGATCCGCCTTCACTTGTATTTCGCTGGCCCTAAACAATTTCTCTGCTTTGCTTCTTGACTGCTCCTTGGGACAAATCGCTACCCCTTGATATCAGATCTGCTCCTTTCCTATTTCGCTCTGCTTTTCTTTGTGAATTCGGACTCAATTGCATATGAAGTGGTAGATATTCATTTTTCCCTTCAGGAAGATCTAAACTTGTGCCCGCAAGCCCTCCAAGCAATCTCCTTGTTTCCCAAGCCACAGCTACTCGTTCTCCTCCAAATTCGCTCCTCTACCTCTTCCTCTTCTCCAAGATGGATGAAATGACCCAGAATTTGGAGTATTTTTCAAGTATTTTTCAAGGATCAAGCTATCTCTTGGGTCTTTGTAGTTTAATATCATGATTTCGAGACCATTTTGGCTTCATTAGTGGGGACATTGGGTGCCATTTTTAGAATTTCCTTCTCAGTGCATTGTTAGCTTTGAGGTTTGCCCCACAATGCTTCAAGTTTTGTTTGGGCACACTTACTATTTATAGTAAGTTACTTGTGCGTTGGGGACCGACCTTACTATTTATAGCACGACATTAGGATGGTTCAAGATATCTTGGTGATCTTCCAGAAGTAGACATAATGATCAAAAGTCAATTGGTGGCATTTGAGGGGCTCAAAGATGACTTCCTATTTTTTAGGAGGCATTGCTATTTTTAGGTGTCACCAGTGGGCCACAAGTGTAGCGTATGTTAACAATCTTCAGTGGTTGAGAGTGATCAAGAATAAATATTTAAATATTAAGTTAATATAATATTTTTGATATTAATCAACATCAAAACCAGGGTGCCAACCCTTAGAAACCCACAACCCAAGGGTGTAGAGATAAACAACACACTAATAGTAGAAGAACAAAAACCACCTAAAGAAACAACCAAAAGTAAGCATTCACTAACAACGTGTTCAACGAGCATATGCACAACAATATCTTTCAACACATTATGAATAATAAGAGAGTTCAAGTTAAACCTAAAACTAGCAAAAGAAAAGTCTAAACACCTAACAACTATAATAGAGTTCCTTTTGGAGCCATAGTCAAGATTAACAAAACACATGAAAATGAAAACAAGTTTTCCCAAGAACCCCTCAAGGGCCAAAAGTATTAAGAACCATAACCAGGCCGAGCTTAAACACGGTGTCGCAGTTCGACTAATGGAGCAAATGGCTCCAGTCGTTTGTGAGGAACTTGAACAGGCCTTTGTTATTGCCTTCATCTTCTCCTTCCTCGCTAAGAACTTTGCATTGCATCAAACATAGACGTTGCTGAAGTGTGCATGGCCCAGATGTTGAACCTGGAGATACTCTCCATCTTTCTTTCCATTGCCATTGTTTTAGCTTTGAGTTTCCCAGCCTCAGTTTTTAGTTTTTAGTTTTGACAGCCAATACCGAAGGAGTTACCAACAATATGATTAGCATTCTCCTTCTCAAGTGTCATATCCCCAGTTAGGTCAATTGACTCATCTTTCATGTTTTTAGAGATATGCCTGGAGCTGTTAGTTATTGACTTTTCACAGCTGTCAAGACTTAGTTTCACTGTTGTTACCCACTCCCTTGGTCAATGTCATCCTCCTTAGAGTTATAGTTGACCATCAGTTTTTTACTCTTTGCTATATGGCTTGCCATCTTGTTAGACTTATGAGGATTGTTACGATCCCCTTCAACTTCATCTTCTTTCTCACTAATTACCTCTTGAATAGGTAATTTGGCTTTCTTAGTAGGGAGGAGGGTTTTTCCCCTTTTCTCTTGGTGGCTGAGAGTGGTTTGGGTGCTTTGGCTTTCAACCCACTGGATTCAACAAGGGGAACAACATGGTTGGGGGTTTCAGGGGTCCTAGTACTAGAGGTGATCATAAGAGCTCCTGGGTGGTGGATACACTTATTCTTGTTAGGCCTTGGAGAATCAATGATGTTTGCAAGCATGGGGAGTACAAGATAGGCGCCTCATAAACCACAGTAGGTTTGGGAGGACAGAGAGCCAGATGAATAGTATAGAGCCTATAGGTTAGTTCCTGGTGTAAAGGAATAGACTTCTTGCCCTAGGTTTGGGCATTCCATTGCTTCCAAGACTAAACTTTCTAGAGAATGGAGCAGGAAAAACATGGAGGAGATAAGATTATGGTTTCTAAAACAGCTGAGGAGAGACATATTATAGTAACACTAAACTTTGAAATGTCCTCTTTGTTGGAGCCTTCAAAATTGTAATTTTATCCATCACTTACCACATGTCATCACCAAGCTTTTGTATTTCATATACCTTCACAAAGATTGAAGCTAAAGAAGTTTTTTTATAATTTTTTTCACAACAGTACCCTAGATAAGATGTCTATTTCCACTTATCAGAATGTGAATATTGTGAAGCATATTTTGAAAACCATCCCATGGGTTTGTTCACATCCTTATATATTGCCACACGATCCTTCATAATATGTTTTATTAATATTGAAAAAACATGTGTAATCAAAGGGGACCTCTGTTCACATGTTATTCGCTATTTCATAAAGGTCAAAAACAAAGGGCGCAAAATGGCAAACCTTTCGCTATTTCGCAGAGTTTAAGAACGAAGGATGCAACACAACGAACTTGTCGTTGTTTCGTAGGAACTAAAATGAACGATTGCGAAATAGCCAAGACATCACCATTTCACAAAAGACAAAAGTAAGGATTGCGAAATAGTGAATTCAACGCTATTTCGCGAAGGGCATTAACTTACACTTGCGAACTGGCGAAAAGGTCACCATTTCGTAAGAATGAATAAAGCAAGTTTGCAAAATGGTGTCAACAATATTAAAGAGAAAAGACAACCACCTAGTTGAGCGGGCAATGCACATATGTGGAGGCTCGAAAATAATTAAATGCTACGAACTTGAATTAAAGAAGTTGGCATTCGATTTTAATCACATTAGAAGTGCAAATTGGGCGTCGGAGAAGTGCAGAAGTGAGAGCCGAGCTGGTGTGGGAAAATCGCAAGAAGTCGCAAGGTGCTGGGCGCTGTAGAGAAAAGCGAAATGAGTAAGTTCATCTTCTTCTCTACTGTTTGAATTGCATTTAAAAGAAAAAAATGCCTAGGAAGAAGAAAGAGGATGTAGGAAAAAATGAACAGCCCAAGGTTCCTTTACAAAACGTCCTTCTATATGCATTACCAGGGTCTGTCGATACTGAAAGTAAGGTTATGTTTCAGGATGCTCGGGGAGAATGTAGAGATGTTGACATTACTCTCACTGGTAGATCCCTTCTTTGGTATTTTTACAATAATAGAGATGAGAAAGTGCCTCAGTCCAACCCTTGGAAACTTGACTTAGCGAAGGTTATAGTGCCAAAGTTGTTTATAGATGTAGAACATATTGATGTCTTGGCCCGCAATTATATAAAAGAAATTAGAATAGTCAGGGGAATTGATGGAAACCCTATTTTGGTCATCACAAGATCATGCATTGAAGAATTCTTTGATCTGAATAGGCAGTCACTTACTAAGATTGATAGGGAAGGATATCTGGTGGATTATAAAAGGATGGTAAAAAGTTTTGGACTGCGAGAGGTAGCATATTTCAGGAAGAGAGGCAAGGATAACATACCCATGGCTGTAAATGATAAGGCTCCATTTCCTACACTCGAATTTATGGATTTCTTTCAGAAAATGTATCATGGTTGGTGTCAATTTTATGGTGATAATCATAGAAGTAAAATTCTAGTGGACTTAATGTATATGTCCACGAGGATCCAGAACCCTAACATTAACCTAGAATTTGATATTGCTAGTGAGCTTGAATGAATTTTGCACAATCAGATGATTTATTGGAATACTAGTAGAAATTTCAAGAATTATTCTTTACCGTCATTTAATACTCTTCCAAAACAGTAATGTGTTTAGACACATGATGAAGTTAACTACTGTGGATGGTAAGGGAAGAAGACTCCCAGTTCAATTATGGTGTAGGATATGGGACAAGAACAATAGAGATTGTGATTACAAGGTGTTTCATGATGCCTTTGTTGTGTGGATATTCAGAGCACTTGGGGTTCAGATTGAAAGGTTTCCTTCTAAAATAAGGGCAATTTTCAAACCATTAGAATACAATTCAGAAAAGGGCCACACTCATAATTTTGCTGATTGGATCTTTAAGAATGATCACGCTCTCATTAGGGTATATTGATGCCATCAACCCCCCACAAGTTACCAGTCTTTGTAACAGAGTGTTTCCTTTTTAGAATTTATTTGGCAGATGATGTGGTTTGAAAAGGAAGTGAATTGACCAAAGAAGAAAGGGACTTTCCTACCCATGTAGTAAAGTATGTTGGATTGTCTATTGGTTCTGGTTCCTTTGAACAAGTGCAAGATTGTTTAAAGAAAGCATATTGTCTGAAGGGTGGAAGTGAGAGGGCATATGACCCTGAAGGTTATATTAATTATTTTATAAAAGATTTTAAACATCAACTTGACATGATGGAAGATGTTGCCCGCAATTGCATGACTCCTCAAGATGTTATGCAGAGATGAAAAAATGGAATCTATTGAAGAAATTGGAAGAGGATTGACAAAAGAAGGGACAACTACGTTTTCATCATGATCGGACCCATGAGATAATGAGGATGGAGTTGTGCCTGAGGGATTTTAAGAAGCTGTATGGGAAAACTACTAGCAGTGTATCACAAGAGGTTAAGCCTGACCCCCCTAAAAGGCATAGAAAATTAATTATCCATAATTCAGATACAGAGAATGCATCAAATTGTCCCCCTCTTAAGAGGCAGAAACAAGATGAGATGGTACCCATCGTACCTTATGATGATTTGAAAGGAGAGGGGTATACTGCAGAAGTTGCTAGTGCACTTAGTAAAGATGAAGAGGTTGATAAACTTGGCTCTCCATCAGTATTTCAGGGGGAAGTCCATGGCTATAAGGCCTAGCTTCCAGAAGAAGAAAAACCTATTGATTTTATGGATGAAAGGAAGCCATATCAGCCAGATTTGTTGAGGAAGAGAACTTCATCAAAACACAATAATTCAAGGACTTTTGGATTCAAATGAAAATGAAAGATTTTGAGGAAAAACAATTAAATTTGATGGGGTTGAAGAATCTAGACATGAGGGGGTGATTGAGCAGACACTCAAGGAATTGAGACTTGATGAGGTAAATTGTACCTTGGAGGAGGCTAGAGAGATGGTGCTGAAAAGTAATATGCTCATTGTTCTAGGGCTGACTCTCAAACATTTGTTCTTGCTTGATCAAGTCAAAAAACAAGATGACCCTACATTTGTTGCTGAGTTTGATATTGATGAAAATATAATTGGGTCAGGGTACATAGAAGATGAAGAGGGAAGAATAAAATAAAAGGAAATAAATTACATGGAAGATGAAGATGGAAGAATAAAAGAAAAATTACCCTCATTTCATACTATTAAGCATTGGACAATCCCTAAATTCATTGATAAAGAGGGCCATGTAAAGAATTTGGAAGAATGGAAAATAGAGTATAAAGACATATTTCCGTGGATCATTTTCCATTTGAATGAAGATAAAGACTTTAGTGTTAAGAGTTTTAACATGTTCCAAGATAGGGTTGTTACACTGGATAATAGATTATCAAAGTTTATGGTCGAAGTTCGAGCAATCACAAGCAAGAGATAGAAGGACCATTTCCTTAATATGCCAGATGTTCTCCATTATCAATGGCCTACTCATGTGCAAATCTCAGGATGGATAGAGGAGTACTTGACGCCAACCAAGATGTCTTCCCAGAAGAAGAAACATGTACTTGAAGGAGAGGAACAAACTAGCGAAAGATCACATGATGAATCAAACCCTGAGATTATTTCTTCCTTGTTTCAAGCATAATGTTTTCAAAAGGATTTTTTAAAGTTATCTTTTTGATGCACTAGTTTATTATGATTTAATATAATCTAAGTTGTTAGTTATGAAAAGATGCAATTGTAAATGGTCTAAAGCTTGTCACTTCTCCTCATTTTGTATAAAGGAGAAACCAAGACTGTATTCTTAAAAAAATATTAGAAGATAGAATAGGAGATATACTAGAGGAAGCAGTACATCAAATCGACATGATGGAAGATATTGTCCATAGTTGCATGACTCCTCAAGATGTTATGCAAAGATGGAAAAATGGAATCTATTGACCAAATTGGAAGAGGACAGAAGAAGGGTCAACCATGATTTCACCATGTCAGACCCATGAGATAAAGAGGATGGAGTTGTGCCTGAAATATTTTGAGAAGTTATATGGAAGAGCTGCAAGAAGCGTATCACAAGCGGTTAAGCCTGATCCTCCTAAAAGCCATAGAAAACTAATTATCCATGATTCAAATTCAGAGAATGCATCAAATTCTCCCCCTCTTAAGAGGCAGAAACAAGATGTGACGGTAATCATTGTACCTTATGATGATTCAAAAGGAGAGGGGGATACGAAAGAAGTTGCTAGTGCACTCAAAGTGCTCGGTAGAGATGTAGAAGTTGGTAGACCTAGCTCCCCATCAGTATTTCAAGAGGAAGTCCATGGTTATAAGGTTTAGCTTCTTGAAGAAGAAGAACCTATTGATTTCATGGATGAAAGGGAAGCCATATTAGCTAGATTTGTTGAAGATAAAGAATTTATTAAAACACAAGAATTCAAGGACTTCTGGATTCAATTGAAAATGAAAGATTTTTAGGAGAAGAGGCAATTAAATTTGATGGGGGTTGAAGAACCTAGACATGAGGAGGTCATTGAGCAAACATTCAAGGAGGTAAGACTTGATGAGATAAATTGTACTTTTGAAGAGGCCATAGAGATGGTGCAAAACAGTAACATGCTAATTGTTCCAGGGTTAACTCTCGAACATTTGTTCTTGCTTGACTAAGTCAGAAGACAAGATGACCCTACTTTTGTTGCTTAATTTGATACAGATGAAAAGATAGTTGGGTCATGGTACAACCCCAAAACTGAGGTTTTAGCAACATGGGTGAGTTTTAAGGGCCCTCATAAGCTCAAATTGCTTGATATTGTCAAAGGAACTGATGGCATGGTAGTGGTGCAAATAATGGAGAAAACTTCTCCTTTGGTATCAGCTACAAAATTAATGCATAGAGAAATGTTTAATAAAGACCAAGTCAAACATATGCAAGAGAAAATACAATAGGCACATACAAGGGAGACGGAGATGAACATAGTCATAAATGAAATGTACCTTGATAATGTTGCTTTGAAGAAAGAATTGCAAGGGTTAAAGAGTAGTAACAGAGCAAGGCTCTGGTACTACACAAGGATGCCTCTTCTGTACCAATTGATGTAAAGGATGATGAAGTGTCAAAAGAAAAAAATGGATAAGTATGCAGAGTAAAATCACCAATTAAGAAGTACGAATGAAATGGTTTTACATGAAATCCCAAAGAAGGTGTTGAATGCCATAGAACAAGTACTGAAATAAATGGTTGATTTGGTGATTAGTAAATGTGATGAAGTATATGATGGGTACCATACTCTATCAGACATGTTAGCAACATTTGGTAAACATAAGCCAGAATTAGATGAGCTTTCCAGGAGGTGGAAGCCATCTCATTATGATTTGATCAGGCTTCGTGAGGTTACTCAAAGGGATCTAGATGCGCCTGGTTAAATCAAAGAAACAAAGGAAATATTGATACTATTATGAAGGAAATAAATTACATAGAATAGGAAGAGGGAAGAATAAAAGAAAAATTATCCTCATTTCATACTAGTAAGCATTGGACAATCCTTGAATTCATTGATAAAGAGGGCCATGTAAAGAATTTGGAAGAATGAGAAATAGAGTATAGAGACATTGTTCCATGGATCATTTCCCATTTGAAGGAAGATAAAGACTTTACTGTTAACAATTTTAACATGTTCCTTGATAGGGTTGTTAAATTGGAGAGTATATTTTCAAATTTATTGGTCGGAGTTCGAGCGATCACAAGCAAGATATGGAAGGACCATTTGCTTAATATGCCAGATGTTCTCCATTATTAGTGGCCTACTCATGTGGAGATCTAAGAACGGGTAGATGAGTGTTGGAGGCCCGCCAAGATGTCTTCCTAGAAGAAGAAACAAGTGCTCAAAGGAGAAGAGCAAAATTGGTGAAGGATCACACGATGGATCAAACCTTGGGATTATTCCTTCCTTATTTCAAGCATAATGTTCTCATAAGACTTTTTAGTTATCTTTCTGATGTATACTGTTTATTATGTTTTAGTATAATCTAAGTTATTAGTTATGAAAATATGTAATTGTAAACAGTCTGAAGCTTGTCGCTTCTCCTCATTTTGTATAAAGGAGAAACAAAGACTGTATTCTAAAAAAGATATAAGAAGATAGAATAGGAGATATAGAATATAAGAAGCAATACTTATATAATGTACTTAGACTTTTGAAGATTAATATAAAGATCTAGTTTTTTTCTTTGCAATTGTGGTGTGGAATTATTTTCTTGTCAAATTGGTCCTTTGTGATTATTAATTCATAGAATTAATTGTCATTTTAAAAACTTGTGTAAAGGGGTTATTTGTCCTTCCCACTAATTCGAATATCAAGAAGCATTTGCGAAGTGTTGTCCTTATGTTTCTTTTCTGATTGGCTTTCTGAAAGAGAAATTAAAATCAATTAGACTGATTGGTGTGTTGTGTACTTAATCAGCTTGCATTGATAGGATTGAATGGTTGATAGTTTTAAAAGGATAAAATACTGTCTCACAAAGTTGTACACAAGGGTTTGAGGAGGGGTGACTCTGTGCCCATCAAAGATAAGGGATTGGTCTTATTCATAAAAGATATAAATTTTAAACAATATCAAATCATTACTTTCAGTAGATCAGATAAATAGCATAGAAGAAAAAGAAGTAAAAGCATGGATTATAACTGAAGAAGTTAAATAGTAGAAGAAAGTAGAAGATTGAGGTAGCAGTAAAATAAAAGTAGAAGAAAGTAGAAGATTGAGGTAGCAGTAAAAGAAAAGTAGAAAATAACAATAGAAGGAAGGTAGATAAGGAAGTTAGAATCAAGAAGTCAATAATCAAATTGATCTACTTCATGAACTCATGCAATTTTGAGATAGATGATAGAAGTAGAAGAGATAGAGACTACAATCTGCTATAAAAAACATCAACTTGAAGATCCAGTTGGTGAAGAGGTGCACTTGCCTAGGATCTGCACAACCTAAAGTGCAGAGGATTCCAATCAAGTTTGATTGATCCTATTAGTTGGCCAAGTCAATCGGAGAGTTTGAGCATAAAGCCTGACATACTTTTAGAACTTTCCAATTTGTTGATTTGGGAGCCAATACTCTTAAAGTAAAATACTTCATAATCATAAGACAAATTTGATTCTAGGGTGGCGGTAGTTACTCCCCCACTTGCATCTTAACTAGAGCCTTTCTTCCTTTAAAAAATCAATTAAGGCTATCATTGCCACCACCCAACTAATCTGCCATTTTGTACCTTTTGAGGGTGTTGAATTTTTCTGGTGTGCTCGATTATCCACGAGCGATAACTCTTATTTCCCTCCCAACCATAGATGATATATTTGTCTCCCCCAAGCACTCTGATATATAGATCTGCATATTTTTTTTATTCAATGATTATATATATGAACGAGATCACACATCTCATTATATATATATGCAAGAGGTGCCCTTTCACCAAGGGATGCCACTCTTATTAATATATATTAATATAATTATACTAATATAATATCAATATATTGTTATATTATCAATATATTATTATATTATCAATAATGATATTTTATCAATATAATTATATTATCACAATTATAATATAATTACAACCTTTATGTTATCTATGTTTGCCTGTGGATTCCGACCACAGCTACAATAAAATCAACACTCCCTCTTAGCTAGGGAGGAATCCTACTCAACGTCAATGTCATGTAGTAATAACCACCATAGCTACTCCCAGAGGGCGGGTCCATCATGGCTACTCCCATGAATAGAAATGCAAATGAACACAAGAGCTGATCATAGAGTCACTCAATGTGATGTCATCTCATCATGACATCCACCATGGCTACTCCCAGAGGGTGAATAAACACGCGTATTAAGTCATGGAGTCTCACATGACATCCCCCATGGCTATTCCTAGAGGGTGGATCCACCATGGCTATTCCCAGAGGGTGGCTCCACCATGGCTGCTCCCATGAATGAAAATGCAAGCAAACATAGTGTTCATCACAAAATCACTCACGTGATGTCATCTCACGATGACGACCACCATAACTACTCCTAGAGGGTGACTCAACACAAGTGTTTAGTCATGGAGTCACTCACATGTCCTCCACCATCGCTACTCCCAGAGGGTGGGTCCATCATGGCTACTCCCATAAATGGAAATATAAATGAGCACAAGTGCCCATCACAGAATCATTCAATGTGATGTCATCTCATTATGACGTTCACCATAGCTACTCCCAAAGGGTGAATAAACACAAGTGCTAAGTCATGGATTATCTCACATGACATCCACCATGGCTACTCCTAGAGGGTGGATCCACCATAGCTACTCCCAAAGGGTGGAACAAGGGCTTTCACCTCAAACTTCTCCCTCACAAAGAATAATGCATTACAAGGGCTCACACCTCGAATTTCTCCGTCTCAGAGAAAAATGCTACAAAGGCTGATACCTCAAATTTCTCCGTCTCATAGAAAAATGCTACAAGGGCTTGCACCTCAAACTTCTCTCATAGAGAATAATGCATTAAGCAGGCTCTCTCTGAAACATATATCAACCTTCTGACCTCCTCGTCCAAGGTTGCTTATGATGAAATGTCAAAATCCCTCTGAATTTGATATCAACCTTCTGACCTCTGATGGATATTCAGACTCCCTCTGAATGTGAATTCCTCCTCTTCAAAGAAACGTCTTCAACCACCAACTCAGTCTCATGGCAGTAAGTTGTGTCTTCATTCTTCATCTTGCATGAATTTCACACAGGATGCATCAAGCTCTTCTCTTGAATGCCCCTCGATGCAACATGACCAAGATCCTCAGAAATCAAATGAAGCAGATCCTCTAGTTGCTCCCTTTTAAGCTCAAGTTCTTGCATCTTTGGGCAGTCCACGATCCATATCCTCTTCAATCTTTGAATAGTTGTTATATTCTGCAACTTCTCACAATGGCTAATGTAGATCTTCTTGAGACAACTGACCCGCTCAAGATATGGCGACTCTTCTATAGATGAGCATGATCTTATGCAGAACAACTCCAGGTATTCCAGTGTTGTAAGTTCTGTTAAATCCACTTCAATTATATCTCTTAAAAATAAAGCTTAAGAAATTTAAGGGTTTTGCACTATTGTCCATCAATTGAGATCTTCATTGTGTTGAATACACAATACAAAGTTACGGCTTCAAGGCGTGTCTTTTCCATATTACTTAGAGCAATTTCCCCTTGTATCTTAAAATGGAATAACTTTAGAGTTTCCAAACTTGTGAGTTCACTTATAGATGTTATCAAGCAATTCTAGTCAATAATACATAATTACTTTGTGGAAGGTCCAGTTTACAGGTCATAGAAATTTGAATGCCCCTTTTTTTATTCAATGTATCTCAAGACTTTAAGAGTTGCACTTGGCTTGGTGCTCTTGTCTTGCCATTGTGAATACTGACTAATAATCAACTATAACTAGGTGTAATGCTCCCATGTCCTAAAGTCAGCAATATTTGGTTCTCCAAATAGTCCAATATGTCAATCACTACTTATACTCTACAATGCTATCCCTCAAATTGAAACTTTCTTTCGCGTTTCCAGTAGGACAAATATCAAATATATGTATTAGCGAATATAATAGCCTGAGAAATCATCTGACCCAAAATCCTGCTTCAACATGCTTAAAATGATGCTTTGATTGAAGACTTGAACCCGAGATATCCAATAAGAACCTCCGACTGGCAATAATGCAGTCACATGACAATTCCAAACGAGTTCAATAGGATGTGATCGTTACCAGTGTCTCGGTCTTCAAATCCTTAATCTTGGTCTCCAACTTGTGGACTTAAGTATCTGCAGCCGTAGTTCGTTGAGAAATAAGCAAGCGTTCTTCCTCCAGATGAGCAATATATTGGCATTCCAACATTTCTTTGGCATTGTCGTCCCCTCGCAAAAAGTATCCGTAGCTCTCTTCTAGGAAATCTGCCACGCCACCTGAATTATTTTCTCCTTCTTCTACTATTTCCTTGTAATTAAAAAGGTGCACAAGCCATGACAAATCCGCTAGAAGGGCTGGCCACGAATACAGGCTTCTCACAGCTTGCAAAGCGCTCATGTTGATCTGAAATGGGTATTCGTACTACCTGATAATGTTTGCCATGTATTTTGGCCTTGTGTCAGTTTTGGTCTGCTTTGAAAGAGCGAGCGAAGATGTTCTACCATAAATTGAACTTGCAACTAGAGAGCTCCCCCTTCAAATTTGTTTGGTATCAATGATAGAGCAGAGTGTTATTGCCTTCATCGTGCTCGACGACGAATTCTTCATTGCGGAAGAAAAGGTGTTGCAAAATCAATTGCCAAGCTCTTCATTTCCCAATATTTAAACCTTTAGCCTCGACAAAACTCTCAAAGATTTAAATTAAAATACAACTTTTTTTAATTGCCAATAAAACATTTATCGTCAACCAAGTAATAAAGCCTTCGAACCTTTTCCCATTCATTCACAACAAATATAATTCTCCATAAATATTCAAGCCTTATACTTTATGATATTTGACAGATTATGTTATAGTCTGAACTTATTATTTCTGCTCAATAATTTATTTCAGAATGAGACTCACAAAATTGTAATAATTTATCTTTGAATCCTTTTGTAACCTCACAGGTTCATAGGAGAACCAGATTTGATACCATGTTGAATTTTCTGGTGTGCTCGATCATCCACGTGCGATAACTCTTATTGCCCTCCCAACCATAGACGATATATTTGTCTCCCCCGAGCAGTCTGATTAATAGATCTGCATATTTTTTTTATTCAACTGTTATCTATATGAATGAGATCACATATCTCATTATATATATGCAAGAGGTGCCCTTTCACCAAGGGATGCCACTCTATTTAATATAATATAATATAATATTTAATTTCAATATATTATTATATTATCAATAATTATTTTTTATCAACATATTTATATTATCACAATTATAATATAATTACAACCTTTATGTTATCTATGTCGGCATGTGGATTTTGACCACACCTACAATAAAATCAATAGAGGGTTACCCAATAACCTGAGCAATCACCTCTTCGCTAGTTTTGAAGGAGATACCCCCCACAATGATTCTTTTGTCCTCTTAGGATTTGACAAATTGTATGGATAAACCCTCATTAAAGATATTGATGAATTTAATGAACTCAGAAACACACCCTCTCTATAGATATGCCAAATAGGGGTGTCATTCTTGAAGTCATCAGGCTTACTAGGGTTAATGCAGACATTGTCCCCACTCATCCCTGACGCAATAAAATGATTACTACAAAGACCCACCCTACGAATAAAATTATAGACCCAGACATGATTAAAGGACTTTCTGTTACAACATAATGATTTAAAAAGAAATAAAGGGTTTTCCTAGTAGCTTGGGTATAATTATAAAGCTATATTTCTAAAAAAATCAGTTCGTGTAGGCTATAGTTTCCCACATACAAAGGTATTGTCATGCTGGTGTACAATAAGTACAAACCTTTACAAGGGAAATAACAATTAATGCATAAGGTGTTGCGGTGATAAAAAAATGATGCCAACTCATTATAGGACCCACACAAAGGTTCACCTGGTTCCCAAGCTTATTCAAATGCCACTTAGGAAACTGATTATTACTAAAAAATATTTTATTATCACACATCAGGGCCAATATACATTCCCAAGTCACCTTGTCATCTCATCAATTCTGTATGGCAGTTCAAATTGAAACTTTAACCCAAATTCTTCAGCCCTGGACCATCTAGGTTGGGACCGCATCAGTATGAGGTCCAACACCAGTTTGTACACAACAAGATCCACAAAGACTAGTCTAATATATCACCCCTCATCCATATTATACATTGGGCTCTCTCCCCTCAAAATAGTTTTGATATTGTCTAGGTGGGACTCTTAGTTTCTCCAACACCTAATCCTTCCATATTTAGCCAAGCACAACCATAAAATTAGCTATCACATTGTCTTCCCTGTAAACATGGTTAATATCAAACAAATCTAATCCTAAAATAAGTTTGTGAATGTCTCCCAAAGTACCGTCGATTGACCAATTGACCCGAGATAACCCTTTAAAAATATTGACAATGAGCTTAGAGTCCGCTTCTATAGATAATGCTCTAAATCCTATTGAGAGTGCAATATTAAGTCCCCCCAAAAGACCCATTCCTTTAGCTTGGTTGTTTGTATAATGGGTTTCTCTTAGATTCCTCTTCCATGGTTCAATTAAAGCCCTATTTCTATCCAATCCATTTTGTGCGTTAACTGTCCTAGCTTTAACATGCAACTGTGTTGCAGAACTGTAGTAGCCGCGTTGAATGAATATAACAACTGTGTTGAATGAATATAACAGTTGCGTTTAATGATGACATGTAATTGATTGAATGTTTGAAGATGTTAAGTTGATCACTGAAATGCATAAGGATAATGCAAGACATTAAATTAGTTAATGGATTGTATTGTCATTGATGTAAAATTGATATAATCTAATCGATTATAATCAAAGTGTCAAAGACTTCAGAGAATCAAAGAGAAAAAAATTATGCTTTCGGTAATGCATAAAATACAAGCATTCACATTATGACTTCAAACACTGACGGTCAGTGGACACCGACGAACAGAGATCACCGAAAGTCAAGTCATAGTGATGCCCGAGCAAGAACACTGACAAGCATTACCGACGAACAAAATCACAAGGATAACCGACGACCAGAAACATAGTGTAAACCAACGGAGAAGCCTGAGGAGAACTGGAGTGTTGACCGACGCTATCAAAGAGTTAAACACTGAAATTAACTCGAGTTCAGAAACAACAAAATATCTAGCTGGCAGAGCTAAATATAGAGTTAATTGGTAGTTATCTTTGTTTTCATCGACAAGATAAAGCCAAAGATAAGTAATGGATTTAAAGTTGTTTTGTCCAGTTGGCAAGAAGATCTTAGTGAGATAAAAAAAGAGTTTTGCTTTAAATCTAATTGGCGAGAATTATGGATCACGCCAAGATCAAGAACCTAACAACGGTAATATCATGTCTATAAAGAGAAAGCAATTCATTACGAATTGGTGTGGTGGGTGAATGAATGAAAAGAGGATGCTGAAGAGAAACTGATGAAGAGAAACTTCATACAGTCCTGATCAATCAAGCTGAGGAAAGAGCTAAATATTTCCGTGGACACCAAGAAACAGAGCACAGCATCACTGAGCAAAATCAAAGTTGAGAAAAGGTATAAAATGAGATATGTTTATCTGAATAGTTTTATGAGATTACAATAGATCTGAAAATCTGCAAGTATAAGTTGTATATGTGAACAAATCATACTATTTCAGTTTAACCATTGATTCAGAAAGTCTCTTAACCGAGTGAGATTGAAAGATCCTTTCTATATTGAGATACATCCCAAGGAGTATCAAAAAGTTTGATCACGAAGATAGCATGAGATGCCAGATACCTATTGACAGGCCAAGTGAGTGTTTGATCAAAGATGGTAGCATAAAGATGCCTGATATCAAGTGACAGACTAAACTTTTAAATCCTCTAACAAGGTCACACCTAACAGTGTGTTTGTAACCTTTAACATGGTTGGCTCTTCACCGAGCTCACTTCAGAAGAGTGAAAATTTTGGGTTACCGGTCCCAAGTGGTTTTTTCCTTAACAAGGTTTCCATGTTAAAAATCCATGTGTCAATGTGTTTATGAGTCATTACTTCAATGTTTTTCATTACACTTAACTTAATTGGATTGATTAGTATACTCTAGATAATTTACTATCTATCGGTAAATTAACAGACTGCTATTCGGTAAACATACAGTAGAAGGTTTTACAAAGCATTCTGAGCAGTACTAATTTGATATAAGTATTTGGAGGAATTCATCTTATAGGACCGAAGATAACTATAGGCTTAATAATGTGGTACTAAGTTTTTGGATTGATTGTTGGAATGTTTTTGAGGCCACTAATTCACCCCCCTCTCAGTTATTACTAACAATTGGTATCAAAGCTTGTGTGCTTAGAAAGGGAGTTTAACAGCTCAAGCAAAATATCACAGGATGAATGGATGAGATGTGTCCAAGTTGAATAAAGACAACTTTGCATCATGGCAAAGCAGAATAAGACTCCACCTATTAGGTATTGGAAATGATATTGTTCAATACTTAGATACTGAATATGTATTGCCTACAGGACCTCAGACTCTTGAGAAATTAAGAGTCAAGCATGAGCATAACTCCATGATGATAGAACTTGCATCATCACTCTCCGATGCTAAGTTTGAAGATGTCAAAACCTGCACCTCTGCAAAGCAAATGTCGGATAAGTTGAAGCTTGTACATGGAGGAGATGCCAATGTACTGAGAGCAAAGCCAGAAAGCCTAAGAGGGAGGTTTGATGACCCAAGGATGAAATAAGGAGAAAACATTACTTAGTATAGCTGCAAAATCAAAGAAGTAGTAAATGCTATCCGAGGAGTTAGAGGTGTACTTGAAGAGGAGACATTGGTAAGAAAAATCTTAAGAACCTTATTGCTTGTTTATGCTATTAGAGTTTCTGTTATTCAAGAAATGAGAGCAGTTGCAAATAATACAGTTACTCTAGATAGTCTGATTGGTAGACTAATTTCATTTGAGATGAATAACTTTGATAATAATGTCTTACCATCTATAGAATCTGCATTCAAATCTTCTCTAAATATAAGTAACTCAAGTCATAGACATGCTGTTAGAAATGATAGTGATAGTGATAACGAGGATCAAGGACTTGATGAAATTGAAGCACTAATGGCAAGAAGATTGTAGAGAGACAAAGGCAGATACAAAGATAAATTACCACTTGTATGTTTCAATTGTAAAGAGGTTGGACACTTTGCTGCAAGATGCCCAAACCAAAGAAAATATGACAGAGGAAATGACAGATCATATGAGAATAATTTTGATAAAGGTGAAAATGGAGATTACCGAAGCAACCGACAATCTGACAAGAGAGATACCCGAGACTACAAGGACAAAGGGAAGAAAGCTTGTTACCTAGCTGAGAACAGAGCTGATGACACCGACACCGACACCGAATCAAAAGAAGACATCGAGATGTTATTTGTAGCCATGAAGGATGATTCAGATGAAGATGAAGAAAGGTATGTAGAAACTGCACTCATATCTAAACTTAGTAAAAATGATGTCTGGATCATAGATAGTGGCTGCACTCACCATATGACCGATGATAAACAAAAGTTTGAGACTTTTGAATACTATAATGGTGGTTCAGTGAGAATGAGAAATGATACACCTTGTCTAGTTGAAGGTAAAGGAACCATAATGTTGAATAACCTGATAAAATGTGAAAATGCCTACTGGGTAAAATGACTAAATTATAATTTGTTAAGTGTTTCACAACTAAACAATTGAGGTCACAGAGTAGCATTTGAAAATAAGAAGGCAAAGATCTACAATGAATCAGGAAGATTGATTGGTACAGGTGAGAAGACAAAATGTAACCTTTTTTTTTTATCTTGATGACACTAACACCACTTGTTTAATGGCTAGAAACGAAGACATATGGTTATGGCACAAAAGATTGTTTCATGTGAACTTTGACAACATGATAAAGATAAGAAACAAAAGGAATGTCAAAGGCTTACCAAACATTACTAAGCTCGAGCATATCATGTGAAAGAATTGTCAAAAAGCTAAGATGACAAAGTCTAGTTTCAAGAGCAAAACCCATACATCTACTGCAATTCTAGAATTAGTCCATACAGAGCTATGTGGACCCATGAGGACAAAGAGCTACTATGGAGATAGGTATTTTATTCTCTTTGTTGATGAATTTTGTAGAATGATGACAGTCATGTTAAAAGATAAATCATAAGCATTTAAGATGTTTAAATGGTATAAAGCAATGGTAGAAAAACAAAGTGAAAAAAATTGAAAATTTTAAGGCCAGATAGAGGAGGGGAATTTACTTCAGAAGAATTCACTGACTATTGCAATGAGCATGGAATTAAAAGATAGGTTTCTGCACCGAGGACACCACAACAAAATGGAATTGCTTAAAGGAGAAACAAATCAATTGTTGACTGTACAAGAACATTGATGATTGAGAAAAGCATCACTCAAATTTTTTGGAGGGAAGCTGTCTGTACTGCTGTCTGCACACTAAACAAAGTACAATTGAAAAAGGACACAAAGAAGACACCCTATGAGCTTTAGTATGGTCATACACCTAATGTAAGTTACTTCAAAATCTTTGGTTGAAGGATGATATAAATAGAAAACTTGACTTCAAAAGTGAAGAAGGTATCTTCCTAGGGTATTCAACCAAAAGCAAAGCTTATAAATGTCTTAACAAGTCATCTAACAAAATCATTGAAAGTGCAAATGTAAAAATAGATGAATTTGCAAAAAAGAATGATAAGGAAAGCAAAAATGAACCAGAAGACTACAACAGGTTTGTTTATACAAAACCTGATACTCTACCCGAGCAACAATGTGTCACTCCCGAGCATCAGAACATTGCAATTGAGCATCAGGCTGCAATTATCGACAATCAGGATAATCCTCAATATGATGTTCGGAACAATGGAGATGAGAATGAAGGTGAAGAAGATGATCAAAATGATGAACACAGAGCTGAACTGAAACTTGCCAAATATGTCAGAAGACATCATCCACATAATCAAATCATAGGAGACAAAAAGGATGGAACAAGAACAAGAAGTAAGTCACTGAACACCAGATGTTTACTTTGTGATTTTGAGCCTAAATCTGTTAACAATGCACTTGAGAATGAAGAATGGGTTAGTTCTATGAATGAGGAAA
The DNA here is from genome assembly GCA_018584345.1 of Thuja plicata. Classification (NCBI taxonomy): domain Eukaryota; kingdom Viridiplantae; phylum Streptophyta; class Pinopsida; order Cupressales; family Cupressaceae; genus Thuja; species Thuja plicata. The sequence goes on from MU226565.1 coordinate 1,307,297, forward strand.
TATAACAGATTGAGAAGAACAATGACTGGACACTAGTACCAAGATCAGATGACAAAAATGTCATCGGTACCAAATTGATATTCAGAAACAAGCTGAATGAGAATGGAGAAGTCACTAGAAACAAAGCAAGATTAGTATGCAAGGGATATGCACAAGAAGAAGGTATTGACTATGGTGAAAAATTTGCACCTGTTGCTAGACTAGAAGGAGTTAGAATCTTACTTGCTTATGTTGCATTTAAAAGATTCAAGTTATACTAAATGGATGTCAAATCTGCATTCCTAAATGGAATACTAGAAGAAGAGGTATACATTGAACAACCATAAGGGTTTGTTTATCCAGACAAGAGAAACGTGGTATGTAGACTACATAAAGCTTTTTATGGATTGAAACAAACATCGAGAGCCTGGTATGAAAGACTTCACTCATATCTCATTAGCTCATAAAATTTGTTAGAACAAGTGAAAATAACAATCTACACTTAAAAGAAGATACCGATGGTAATATTCTTATTGGTGAATTTTTTGTTGATGATATCATTTTTGGGGGAAATGAATTGTTATGCAAATCCTTTGCTAATGAAATGAGAAATGAATTTGAAATGTCTGTGTTTAGGGAGATCAAATTCTTTCTTGGTCTACATATTCTTCAACAAGATGCAGACATATACATCACTCAATATAATTACATCAAGGAAGTGCTGCAGATATTCAAAATGGAAGATTCCAAACCAGTTGGAACACCTATGGCTACCGGATGTAAGCTGACAAAAAAAGACAAAACCAATGAGGTAAACCAAACCTTATATAGATCAATGATTGTCAAACTGATGTATGGTGTTCATACAAGACCAGATATAACACACATAGTTGGAATAGTTGTAAGATTCTCTGCTAATCCCAAAGAATCATATATGGATGTTGTTAAAAGAATTCTGAGATATCTGAAGAACACCAAGGACTATGGCTTATGGTACAAAAGAGAAGGAAAATTTGAGCTACAAGTCTATATAGATGCTAATTGGGTTGGAAACATTGATGACCGAAAGAGCACAACTGGAGGAGCATTCTTCATGGGTGACAGAATTGTCACATGGATTAGCAAGAAGAAAGGATGCATCTCTCAGTCAACTGCAGAAGCAAAGTATGTGGGTGCTACTGCAAATTGCTCTAATATTGCATGGATCAAACAATTGCTAGAAGGTATGCTTATGAAGATCCTTGAACGAGTAATTATCTTCTGTGATAATTGTTATCCTAATTTGCAGCATGCATCAAAATAATCATAAATAGGAAGAGATTGCATTTTAGAGGTCCCATTAATATTATCCTTCAGGTATTATTAATCAACATTTTGTAATTACATTCATTTTCAGAAATTGTCATTTTGTACTCTAAGAATTGATCACATTTCAAAATTCTAAATTACAATTCTGATCAATTACATTGTGCATTCAAGCTGAATGTATTATACAAATGTTATTTAATCTTTCTTTTCATGTCAAAACAATAGTACATTGCAGAATAAAAGGCATAATTGAAAGTATGGAGTAGAGGTCCCATGCATTGCCTTGTAGTTGTTTTTTTGATGCTTGCATATTAGGTCTCCATTGCTGGTTGCATACCAGGTCCTAGGTCTTCATAGTCCATATTTATCTGCATATAGGTCTTCTTAGGGTTTACCTGCAACATGGTAAAAAACATGTTAGATCCAGTTGGATCTAAGCAATACATGGAACATAAACAACACACAATCAATCTTTCTGAAAACTGCATATTAATATGATGAAATCAATGCAATGAGAAAACATTCATCCATAATATCTGAAGAATAGTATTAAAGGGACTTGTTCCAAACATGAAACCTTTTGCTATGTATGATCACTCTGATACATGTTGTTCTTCTCTATATAATCAAATATCTAAATGAAAGGGACTTAGTATTACCATCTGAGTAACCTTTTTCATGATTAGATCAACCTATGAGTTCACCAAATAACACAAACCAACCAATATTCATGAGTGAATGTTATCTTATATTCACTCACAAACATTAACTGGTGCATATGATTTGATGACCTAATAAATTGAGTGTTATTTTGTGTGCAAATGGACAGGTATCTATAACTGAATGTAGGAAACAAAAGAAAATGATGCAATGGATGTCACGAGCCCGTGCTCGAACTTCACATAAGGCATTATATGCAAAAGGATGGTTGATATCTCAGAAGGTTATTGCTCATGTACATAAGAAGGATGAGATGCAGACACATGAAGGAGTCAAAGATGCTACAGAAAGGACATGAACAAAGAAAGCTAGTGAATTGCAGAATTGAAAGACTTTGAAGATTCACTATTTTTTATGCAATTAATGGAAAGTGTGAAAGTGTTGTTACAGTAAGTTCTTCACATATATTTGGCTGCTATACATTTGTAAAAGTTCACTTGGAGGATCTAAGTTGAAATCTCATACATAAAGATTATGCATAAACTGTGTTAAATGAGAAAATGCTGACAGAGTAAAAGCATGGTGCAAAAAATGTGAAAACTACAAGTAAGGATAGAGACTAAATCAGCATGGGTTTACACACACAAAAAGAAAACATAATGGAGAAATTATTACAAGATATTCAAAAGCTTCATTAAATAAAACTATGCTTGATCATGTTGAAATATTGCAATACATAATTTGTTTTAGACAAATTGTTGAGACAGTTTCTTTTTGCAAAGTTTACATCTCATATAGAAGTTTTGAAATGTCAAATCATTCTTGATAACAGAACAGAGCATGTAATGTAATAAGAATTGTATATGGTGAATGGGTTTACTGTTTTGAAGTAAAATCCATGGGAGTCACGAGCCCGTGCTCGAACCCCATGGGTTTGTTCTTTCCTAGGTATACTTCAAAAAAGAAAATAGTATATTCTTACATGAAAGACAACAGTATATTCAATATATTTGTGTGTATATTATTATTAAAAGATGCTCGATACTATCAACAAAATTGTAGGCTAATGTGTTTTTTAACATATATTGCAGTTTAAATTTTATGTGTGTTTCTTTTTTAGATAGTGGAGTGTCATCCAACAGAAGCATATGTTGTGCTTACTACATGTTTGTATTTGAAAACAACAGTAATGATGTTTTTATTAAAACATTCAAACAGTGCGAATCCTGTGTTTCACTTCAAAGTTGAGACAAGCATTAAACCGACACCTTCAAGTGCAAAGCCGCCATGAGAGAATGATAGTGAAGGATCGACAACAAGCAGTGTTGCAGTAATGGGTTTGAGAGTAAACATATACTTGTTTTGAAAGATGTATGTGGGTTTTAACTACAGTCAAACATCAGACAGAGAGTACCGACATACATCAAAATACTAAGCAAGTGGAAATCATATTAATGCAGAGAACAGAGAATGAACAAACAACATGAGTCGACTTATCTGTATGTGCGAAGAGACATGTCTTCATGTTTCCAGTCATGATGTAGCAACTCACACAAAAAATGTGAAGCTTATGACTGAAAGATGTCATGAAGCTGAAACTAAATGTATACACTGCATCTTTCAGTCATAAGCTACATTTTTCAAAAATGCTAAAGAGAGTCACGGTTTCCAGAAAACCCACATGGTGGTCACAAGTAAAACATTCATAAATTGGTCTGTTGCCCGCGTGTCTGAAGAAGGAAGTGAAAGACATACAGAGGAGGCCGCAGTGTTTTTTCTCAATTACATGTCACACAACAAACTGGGGATAAGTTTGAAACTATGACCGAGATGTCCCTAGTTCAGAGCTGAGGTTCATGGGTCGACATCTCAATCACAGTTGAAGACCACTCCAAGATTGCAGTGGTGTTGCATCCCGAATCTACAAGTGGTGGTCAAACAGAGAGGGACTCCCCGAGTCTTCATTATACACTGCAAGTTCAAAACCCGCGATGGAGGTAAAAAAACTAAGTTGCAAATCATTATTCAGTGCCATGTGTTATGGCATAATATCAGCAAAATATCCCAACATCAAATCACATTTAAGTAAACTTACAGTTGGGGCCCGTGTTCAAGCAAACAACAGATCAAAAGCCACGACCTTTGAAGTGAGATTCAGAGAAAAAGATGCCATGTGTTATGGCAAACAAAACTACATCCTTTCCTTCCTATTAAGAGCTTGAAACAAAAGTTCTTTGCCACAGAACATGGCGGTTTTCATTGCAGATGATCATGGTTTCAAAACCAACATGGCGGCACTACAATAGAAAACCCTAAGATGCAAAGTGAGTCGATGAACAAATGCAATGTGTTTTACTCAAAACTAAAGTCCGCTGACAGATGAAGTAAATGCTATGTTAGTGCCAGTGTATCAACATCCCTTCTACAAAGCCACATTGGTACTTTTAAGTGCCACAACATACTGCAACTGTCTTTTCCTTGAAAATGGTCATATTGACAGCAAACTCAAAAAAACTGTAGTTACCTCCAATGCTCGGGTGTGGTGTCGACAAAGTTTATGTGTGGTTATGATGCCGAGTAGTGGTTAGGGTGATGTCCCTCTCGAGTTGTAGGTTAAGTGGGGTTTTAGAGTTTGAATATCATGTATTCAAATTAGGTTGATGAATTTAGCAATGGGATGTATCATGTTGATAGACCTCAGGGGTGCTATTATTAAGGCAAGATTTGGGGGAGTTGATTATGAGTTTAGTGTCTTGCTTATGGTAAGATGGTTTCTGAGGGAAGACTATTTGAAATAAGCCATGTTGGCTATTTAGGGAGAGTTTATGCTTTATGTTCAGGGGGTCAAATTGGTGGAGAAAGCAACTTTAGTGAATTTATGATTCCTATAGCTATTGATTCATTTTTCTTTGTATTCCAGTTCAAGTTCATGCTTGTAATTTCGGTGGTGTGCAAGAGGATTTCATTATTCCTTGCCATTGCTCAGGAATTCATACATGTAACTTATATACAGATTTTGAGAAGAATATATAGTGACCCACTTTTTTACATACATCTTATTGTGATCATTTGTTCAAATTCCTTTTCAATTTTCTGCATATAAGAGTAATACCTTTGGAATATGGTTTAGTGAATTGCTTTGATTCCTATTCTATATTACAAAATATAAGCCTTTTGTAGAATATGCATCTTGTTAATGGTAAAAGTACTACTTGTGGTCAAACCCTAGTTGTCACCTTCCAATTAACCTATGTATTGAGAAGTGAATGATAGTGCAGAGATCCATCAGGGTATGATAAGTGAATGTCATTTTGAAGCTTCAAAAGAATTTGAATCTGCTTGGTGTATCACCTTTTTTTTTTTCTAGTTTTATGCAAGCTCAATTTTAAATCTCTCATCCCTTTTCTCAGTTAAATTTTCAATCAGGAGGTGATATTCCATATCAGATAGGAACTGACCTAGAACCCGGAGATTCTTCCTCATCCATAGTTCACCCACAGCTAGAGGAAGTTTCCATTGTCAGATAGAATTGCCATGAAGCCCTAGTGCCTAATTTAGGGTGACAATTCTAATCCTGAACAATAATACCAGTGCAATTAAAATGTCTAAGAATCCAGTCATGTATGCTAAGACTAAGCATATTGCTATCAAGTATCACTATCTAAGAGAACAAGTTCAAGCAAAGGAAGTGACACTAGAATATGTTCAGTCAAAGGAATAGTTAGCTGATATATTCACAAAGCCATTACTGAAGGATACATTTGAGTACCTGAGACAGAGACTAGGGGTCCAACCCTTGTCTATCAGTCAGTAATCTGACTAGGAGGTTGCATCAGCCTATACCACATCTGAAGATCAGTCATCTTGATGCAAGCACTGAGATGAACAACAAAAGATATATCTGTACATAGCGAGGTACATATCTGCACTGAAAATCAGAACATTATATTGTTGATGGATAGGGAAATTCAAGGAATATATTATGCAAAGGGATGGAACATGATATAGATGATAAAACAAGGAGATGTATTTTTTTTGGCATTGTTTTCAAAGGGAGAGATGTTCTCATTATCATCAAGGAGAGATTTGCTTTATCATACAAAGGGAGAGATGATCTCATTATCAAAAGGAGAGATGATTCCATATGACATAAGGGAGAGATATGATAAATGGAGAAATTATATCATTATCCATGAAGAGAAGTTCCTGAGAATCAGAAGGAAGAGTTAATCAATATTCTAAGGGAGAGAAATTGATTACATATGAAATATCCATCTAAGGGAAATAAGTAACAAAGTGAGAGAGTTCAGAGAAAGAGAAAGATTGCTGTCAAAGGAAAAATAGATTATCAAGAAGAGGAATAGTCATGGCAGAGCACATATCAGAACAGAGATATCAGATGATACATCTATCCAGAAAAGGGATTGAAGATTGAAGACAACCACTCTGCATGAAATAAATCTAAGCTATTTTTGAGCTTACCGAGAGCCAGACATTTGTAATAGTTACATTAGGAAATCTTGATGAAACTGTATATTTCATATTGTATTAGTGATAGTATAGTATGATAATGTAGCATGTTGCCATCAATGCCAAAGGGAGAAATTGATGACATGTAACTAATTAAATTTTTGAAGATGTTAAGTTGATCACCGAAATATAGAAGCATAATGCAAGCCATTAAATCAATTAATTGATTGTATTGTCATTGATGTAAACTTTATATAATCTAATTGGTTATAATCAAAGTGTCAAAGACTTAAGAGAATCAAAGAGAAAAATATTATGCTTTCAGTAATGCATAAAAGACAAGCATTCACATTATGACTTCAAACACCAACAGTCAGTGGACACCTACAGAAAAAGATCACCGAAAGTCAAGTCATAGTGATTCCCGAGAAAGAACACCGACGAGCATTACCGACGAGAAAAATCACAAGCATAACCGACGGCCAGAAACATAGTGTAAACCGACGGAGAAGCCCGAGGAGAACTGGAGTGTTGACCGACGCTATCAAAGAGTTAAACACCGAAATTAACTTGAGTTCAGAAATGACAAAATATCTAGCTGGCAGAGCTAAATATAGAGTTAACTGGTAGTTATCTTTGTTTTCTTCGACAAGATAAAGCTAGAGATAAGTAATGGATTTAAAGCTATTTTGTCCAGTTGGCAAGAAGATCTCAACGAGATAAAACAAGAGTTTTTCTTTAAATATAATTGGCGAGAATTGTGGATCACGCCAAGATTGAGAAGATCAAGAACCTAACAACGGTGATATCATGTCTATAAAGAGACAACTCAATTCATTACGAATTGGTGTGGTGGGTGAATGAATGAAAAGAGGATGCTAAATAAAAACCGATGAAGAGAAACTTCATATAGTCCTGATCAATCAAGTTGAGGAAAGAGCTAAATATTTCTGCAGACACCGAGCAACAAAGCACATCACCGAGCATAATCAAAGTGGAGCAAAGGTATAAAGCGAGATATATTGATCATAATAGTTTTATGAGATTACAATAGATCTGAAAATCTGTAAGTATAAGTTGTATATGTGAACAGATCATACTGTTTTAGTTTAACCATTGATTCAGAAAGTCTCTTAACCGAGCAAGATTTAAATATCCTTTCTATATTGAGATACATCCCAAGGAGTATCAAAAATTTTGATAATGAAGATAGCATGAGATGCCAGATACCTATTGACAGGCCAAGTGAGTGTTTGATCAAGGATGGTAGCATAGAGATGCCCGATATCAAGTGACAGACTAAACTTTTAAATCCTCTAACAAGGTCACACCTAACAATGTGTTTTTAACCTTTAACAGGGTTGGATCTTCATCGAGCTCACTTAAGAAGAGTGAAAATTTTGGGTTATCGGTCCCAAGTGGTTTTTTCCTTAACAGGGTTTCCACGTTAAAAATCCATGTGTCAATGTGTTTATGAGTCATTACTTTCGTGCTTTGCATTACACTTAACTTAATTGGATTGATTGATATACTGTAGATAATTTACTGTCTTTCGGTAAATTAACAAACCGCTATTCGGTAAACATACAGTTGAAGGTTTTACAAAGCATTCCAAGTAGTAGTAATTTGATATAAGTATTTGGAGGCATTCATCTTATAGGACTGAAGATAACTAGAGGCTTAATATTGTGGTACTAATTTTTTGGGTTGAATATTGGAATATTTTTGAGGCCACTGATTCACCCCCCCTCTCAGTTATTGCTAACATTTAATGCCTATACACTTGCATTGAATGGTTATAGAAAATGCGTTGCTTCCTTGACAATTGTGTTGCTTCTTTGTTTGGTCAAAATTGTCTTAAATGTTTTGTAGGGAAGTGTTATGTCTAATTATTCTAATTTAAAGGTGTTTGAATTCCTTTATGTAGATATGACGAAGTTTTGATTCCTAATTAGGGTTTAGGGTTTGTTCATGAAAGAAGGGAATTGTGTGTTTCCCTAAGCTATTTTATGTTGCTTCTAAATGTTGTATGGAATTCAACATGATGCATTACATTTGTATATGATTCTTCTATGTATATATTATATGGTTTTAAATATAAAGGATAGGGAAAGTAGGCACCTAATAGCTTAAGCGGTTGTCAATAGGGGCCAGGACCCTAAATAGGCCGAATCAGGCTAATCTATTGATGATTTAGAAATCAAGTGATAATCTAATAAAATGAACTGGAGAAAAACATAAATCAAGATAATAATGATGCCTCGCCTATGCCTTAAGTGCTAGTACAAGATAAGGATGGGAGTGGGAGAAGATGCCTATGAAGACTTCCATAATCAAACTACATTGTTCTCACGAAAGGTTGTTTCAGTTCCACATGACTCTCACTTTGGGGTCAAGGTTCAGAGTGACCAGACCATGGTAACCCAAGAGGGAGGCTATTTGATGACACTTATCCTATATGTATCTTAGAGTCCATTTTTGTCTAGTTTTATGCTTGCCTTTGGTAGCCTTTGCTTTGTTTATGGTTTCTTGTATTTCCTCGACTTGTTTGGAGATTGACGACTTCTTTGATTTCTAGTTTGGTTAGCTTGTTTGGTGTGGGGCCTTGATGTATACCTCCTCAGTATGGTGAAAGTGGGCCTTTGGGTTCCACGTGGTCGGGTGGCAGTGATCTTTTTCTATCAAAGTGTTGTTATCACTGACGATTGCATTGATGGATCTTTGTATCAATACCTTCATTTATGCTGCATTAGAGATCTTCATTTTGTACACGTTATTATATGATGTATTACTCTACTCTTGTACATTTTGATGTAATTTGTACACTCACTTAAGGAGAGAGATATAGTTGTAATCATATACCTTATTGTAGGAACTCAAAAAATGGTTCGAGCCTGCTAGTCTACCTGTTTAACATCTTTGCCATTATAATTGAAACATTGTTTTACGCTCTAACTATTCCTCTATGTTCTGCATATGGTCTTTATTATATGACAACATTGTGTCTTTTGTCAATAATTGAATATTACAAATTGTTAAATTATTCACTAATATTTTTGTCCTCTTGGCCGATTTGATCATTTCCTAATCGATTCTAATCAATCCTAAATCTTCCTAAACCAATCCTATCCTAAATGATCCTAAACGATAAAAAATTATCCTAAATCAATTCAAATCAATCCTATTCTCTTCCTAATCATTCCAGAATCATTTTGGACTAATTCCAACCATTCTGGTGCATTGTCCAAGATCATCGATGCGTAATTAAATCACTTTCTAAATCAATAAGATCCTTTTCAAATCCGGTCAATCTGGTCATCATTAATTCAATCTCATCATTATAGGTGCATTTTCCAAGTTCATCAATGCTTTGTATCTTTTTCATCATCCATTTGATAGCATTGTCCAAGTTCATCGATGTTATCGTTATCAACCTATCATCATCGATTGAATAGTATTGTCCAAGATCACCAATGCTATTGCAGATCATCATTATCTGAGGAGCATTTTCCAAGTTCGTCGATGTATCCATGTTCTTTTATCAATCCTCTGGCATCATCAAAGTTCATTGATGCTATTTAATCATTTTCTAACATCTTTATTTGAGCGGATTGTCAAAGTTCATCAATGCGTTAGAACTATCATAATCCTTATCGATATCATCAAAATCAAATCAATTGCGCATTAATGCCTTCGATTTGGCCAATGATTCACTATTTTTCTCTCCTGAGATGAATAATCCATAGTTAATACCTATGTCCTAATCGAATAAATAAATTGACTTTATTTATTCCCTTTTCCCTAAATTCTCCCTAAATGAATTAATTTTTCATCTTTTTGAATTATGGGATATTCCTAAATTCCTAATTTGAGGGAGTAATGAGTTTTTAAATTCAAAAATTGAACTCCTACATTCCCTCCTTTAATTGTGCTTTATCTCCTATTAATTAGCTCCATGAGCTCTTCCACATTTCCCTATTCATTTTCCCCTAATTGTGCTTCTAATTTCCTATGAACTTGCTTCCATCCTTCTTCTGTTTTTCCCCCATTTATGCATACTAATTTGTGCACTCAATTTTTCATGATTATGACAATCTTCTAATTTTTGCACTCAATTTTTCATGATTATGACAATCTTCTAATTTGTGCATTCACTTACTAATTTCTGCAAATTGGTCTCTCATCTCTATAAATTGAGATCATTTTGTCTTTCTTTGGTTAAGCAATATCTCCTAGTATTCTTGATATCACTTTGGCTTTCAAATCTTTGCGCAATTGTGTCATTGGCAAAGAAAAACATCAAATCAACTCAATGGAGAAGAAAGGAGAACATTTAAGCATCATTTGAAGGGGTTTTTTTTAATGTTATTTGCATTTGTTATGAATTCCCATTTCAATGGCTCTAATGTTAGATTAGATGGGTTTGCATATTGTTTAGGGTTTTGTGGTTACTCTAGATATGCATCTAATCCTTTTTATGGTCTTACACTTATATTTATAGATTAGGAAGAATGATGCTGTAAGTGTAATTGATGAAGAATTTGATCATGTAATGTGCATAAGAATTTGATTAGTTAGAATTCCTATGTGATTATGTGAATGCTAGTTAAAGATAAAAGAGATTGTTAATGGAAATTGGCTACCTTATGAAAATGTATATGTAATGGTGAACAATGGGCTTATAGGATGGATTAAATGACATGGTTAGTTGTATTTTATGAATGATCATGTAATAAGGAATTCAATAGATGTTTGTTAGCATTAGATATCTATGTAGATTAATTTATGCTAGTGCTATGTGAATAGTGAAATGTGTATTAGTGAATCATGTGATTATATGATGTTAATGATAATATGGTTTAAGAATGAACTTAGGAACATTTGAGTTTGGTGTTGAAAATGAACCTAATGTTACAATTCTTATGATGCTATTTATTGATTGATGTATCTAGATGGGTAGGAATGTTATGTTGTTTAAGTATCAAAGTTAGGGAAACTCGTGAGGACCTAGGACTAAGTTATGGATTAATTTTACTTTCATGTTTGAGTGTTTCAATAATGTGATATTGTATTTATAATTTTTGTTTCATTTAATATAATTGGTAACATGTATAATGAACTTAATGTTGTACTCAGTACTGAAGAATAGGTAGCATTTTTTGTAGTTGTTAAGAAAAACATTATTTGCACCACTACTTTGGCTACTTTAGTGTTGTCCTATCGGGTTCCTTTGCGTGACGTTACAACTTGTATCAAAGTCCAAGTTACTACACTAGAACTTTGGGACTCGTTTGCCCATTATGCATGTGTTTAGTGTCCTTGAAATTTGTGTTATTGATGCATTTATTTTACTTCATGTTGGTGAAATTTTAGTAAGTTTGGAACTTGTCCTTTAAGCCCTTTTCACCTTGGTTGAAGATCCCAACCCATGGTTTCCTTTTGTAGAAGTACTTATTTCTTGATTCTAGAATTTCAGGATGTGTTTGCTTTGTGCATTCTTTTTGTTGATAATTACTAAAGTGACTTCATGTTTTTTGTTTTTCCTTTTCTATGTTATATCTTGAGTGTTGTGAGCATTTGTTAAACTGCTGTCATGTGATTCTAAAATGATTATCAATATTGTGCTTAATGATTGAAAGAGGCCAATATTTGATAGATAATAGAACTTAACTACAAAAGAAGTTTTATGTCTCTATGTAGTTAGTGCTTCCATGTATATGTAAGCTGTGATAATAGGGTGCATTCACCTTCATGTTCCTATTAGGCTAAAATGATGGTATTTTATTTTTATGGATAGTGAAATGCGATGCTTGAGTTCTTACTTTGTGTGGATTTCTGAAAATCTTGTAATAAAGCTAGCAAATATTTTTTTATTCTTATTGAGTGAGAGTTTAGGTACTTTTCATTGAAAAAAAATATTTAGAAATATTAGATGAAATATAAATGTCTCAGTAACTAAGTGAATATGAGAATATTAATAGATCTTTTTGGATAAGGGTGTTTGAAATATCTCCTCCTTTCTCTCCTTGATATATGAGTAACGAAAAGACTATTTATGCAGAATGTAGTATTAGAACCAATGAATGTAGATGTTTCATGCTTTAGTAGAGAAATTCTTTGTGTAAATGATATATGTCCCCAAAGCCTTATTGTGGCTAGATGTACGAGTAGTATAATAGAAAGTCAATTGCATTGATAAAACGATAAGTCTCAGAAATGAATAAATCAAGAATAGTTTTATGATGCAAACAATGAAAGTTGTATGGTACAATTGATACATTTTATGAATTTATTGTAAACTCTTCATGTTCTTGTTTTTGAAAATTGTTTACCCTTGAATTGAAAGGAATTGAATTTGCTTTTGATGAAGCGTGTCTTACATGCACAATTTTGTAGATATATTAGTAGCAATATGGTTATCTTACCTATTTGAGACTTGGGATGTTATCCTCATTTGATTAATATTGGTGAAATATACTGTTGAATGTTAGATTCCCTTATGAGAGTTGAAATTATTATGTGGGAAGGTGTTAACATTTTGTACAGTGAAAGAGGAAAGTTTGATATGTGATTTATGTGTGTGAATTAGTAGCGATGTGTTTTCCTTCTTTCATTGAGATTTGACATACTATTGATTGATGGATTTCCATATAAGGGATTGAAATATTAACATCTTCTAGATTGAAAAACAAGGAGTTCTAATTTGTGTTTTGTATTTAATAGGAAATTAATTATCTTTCTTAATCAGAATATTGAAGTTTGTACATATGCAATAAACATGTCATAATGTGCTTATATTTAAGGGACATTCTCATGTATTAGTGAAACATCTAGGAGGTAAATATTATTTCTTTATAATATCAAAAGAGATTAATAGATTTTTCTGCATTCTCTGCAAGATAGATTTAGGAGTTGTGCAATGTTATTTTTGGAATTTGGGTTATCACACTTGTTGTAGTTATTATGTTGCATGATTGTACAAAAAAAAGAAAACTAATTCATAATAATAATGTTGTATTAATGGTAGTGTATCTCCCTTGTGAATGTGAGAAAACTTGTACCAATGTTTTTTTGAGAGTTATGTAAAACCAGTACTTGCTTTATGTGTCCATGGATGGTGTAATAAAGCACTCATTAATTGAAATCATATATTGTATTTGAGTATGGGAGAACCATACCACTTATATGTTGTTGCTTATTTGTTTTCCTACTAGATGCCAACCCATGGGTTGATGATGATACAATATGTGAAGGGGTGTTAATATTACCAATTTCTTGGGTAGGATGGATAGTGTACGTATAATGGCAGCGTGAAGCGACCTTTGCTTCTACTAATCAAGGACAAAAGTAATAAATACATTTTTTTTTCCTTTGATTGACCAAATTATGTGGTTCACATGTGATTAACCACATCCTTATCATTCTTGAGTACAATATTAGCAGATCTTTGATGGATGAGGAATCATATATATTTATTGTGTGTCCCATCCTATTGCTGAGTGATTTTGTGACGTTGCTCCCTCCTTCCTCATTGGGTGACTACTTCTAGTCACATAGTGATGTAATATATAATCATGATGATTTATTTTGTCTTGTTATGTGAACCAGTAAATTTATTTATATTTGAATTTGACGATTTACCCACTCGTGGTGAATCTTTGGCATATAGCTTTTGACACTTACATTTGATTAGTGTTTCATATTGCTTTTGTAGACACCTAATATTGTGCCATCACCTGTGCGCAATGAAAACACTAATTTTTATCGTAATTAATTAAATAATCTTAGTGTCATTCATCTAATTAAAATTAAAATTCATCATTTCCCTCCAAAATTAATAATTGAATGATTTAATTAATTATTTAATTATTTAACGTCTACTTCATTAATCATAAATTCTTTTCTAATTTCGTCTAATTATACTTCTAGAATATTAATTACATGGTTTTATTATCTAATTAATACATTTTCTCTAAATTGTTTTTTTGATCAATAAAAAGTCGAAGCCAGAAGATTCTTATTAATTAGTTAAAAGAATTTACAAATTTTCTCCCTTCACTGCAGGCACCAGTAGGAAATAATGGAGCTAAGAAAACCTCCAGTCTTGTTTGGGACTTTACAGTCCAGATCATAATTTACAAGGTTTATAAATTTTGCCCTGGACAAGCGGTATATTATGAGGCCTTGGATCCTCTTTTATATGTCCATATTTTCTTTACATGAGTTTATCTATATAAATTATGTATGATAAAATAATACAGTTATTGAATTAAGATCACCTTGCCAATTATTTGTCGCTAGGTGTTGCATAACAAAATCGACGTTTAACTATTTAGTTGAGTCACTCTTGTTCTTCCCTGGCTCTTATGATCATGTCTTTAACTGAATACTCACTATTATTTATGTCCTTGAAAACTTGTAGTTTCTGCAATTCCTTCCATCCAAGATCATTATTAGATAGCAAAATATAGTTTTAATTCATGAAAGGTAATTATGCTTTTAGGAACTAAAAAAATTGTCAATTGTTAAAATACTTAGTCTATAATTCATACCCATTAAGAGGGGCATGGAAATATCTTCATAAACGAATTCATTTCTCCCTTTATTTTTGATGGGTACATTTCTGGGTTTATTATGTATATTGGAAAATATAACATATTTGTATATGTTTGTATACAAAAGCACCCCGTGTTTCCTGAATTACTATCTACATTTAGCTATGTATATTGTCACAAGAACCTACCATATCTATAATTTCCTAGATGAATAGAGATAATAGTAGGTAGATTAAAAATATTGTAGCAAATAAGACAGCGTACCATTTACTAACTTTGTTGACAGGGCATTCTGCGACAAGCTTACTTACCAATTGAGACTATGCATACATCCGAAAAAGGCATTCTGCGTGGTGTTAAATATAACTTAAATATAACTTCTTCCTTCAACTATACTATATTTTAACCATAATCCCATAGAAGTTAGATTAAGCCAAGCTTGGATATATATATATATA
>MU226565.1:1322916-1339433 GCA_018584345.1 Thuja plicata
ACACACACACACACACACACACACACACACACACACACACACACACACACATCGTAGAATTGGATATAAGCTGAACCTTAAAATGATTACATGGGATTCATTACCCTTAAAATCCTTAAAAGGAAGAGTTAACAAATCTTTTAGAATAAAACGAGAGTCATTACTTTCAAAAGAACTACAAATGCTTCATTAGGCATATACATTTATGCCTTTATTATGTATGCTGAAAAGTTTAATGTATATGTATGTGTATGCAAAAACAACCTGTAATTTTATGAATAACACTCGACATATCATTTAGCTTCAAAGGTGCTTACAATATCTATCAAAATTTCATAGCTGAAGAGGGATAATAGAAAGTATATTAAAAAGCGTTGCGGTGAATAGGACAAATACCATTTATAGTCTCTTGCTGTCAATGCCTTCTGTGACTAACTTGCTAGCCAATTGAGACAAAGCTTCCATACGAAAAAAAATTCTATATAGTAATAGATTTTACATCTTCATTCAAGCACCATATTTTAAAAATAAACCCAACGAGCTTAAACTTAAATCAAAGTTTGATTTATTAGTCCATTTATATACAAAAATTATATATGTATATACATTTATAAAATCGTAGCATATGATAGATAAACATATCCTTAAACTGATTACATGATTTATTACCTTTAAAGCCTTTGAAGGAAGCATTAACAATTTTATGAGAAAAATAAAAGACACTTATGTTTATATTCAAAGAGATACAGATGCTTCATTAGGATGAGATTCCGAATAAGGAAAATTCTAAAATTTCAACAAAAATAGAGACCATAAAGCCCATTATATAACGAGAACAATGAAAGCAAAAACCACATTTATAGCTGCAAACTGTATATACAAGAAGACCCATATAGAGATATGAAGGATAGTTCATAAAACCTTACAAAGCCCCAAAATGTCAAAAAACAAGCTTACTCCAAATATTTGTGTTTCGAGAAGTTTGAGATATTTTAATTGTAAAATGCTAAATCCTATTATGCTAACAGATAACAACATATGATAGGGAGCCCTAGCTTTACTTAATAAAAGACAATGCTAATTAATGTTATTTCCTATTACATAATCAGTTCTAGGTTTAGATCTTTGTATTCTATGATTAAACTGTCCGCTCCCTTATTAGCTAATTCATCGATATTATATTTCCCTCTCTCTATATATGATTGCATTTAGTCCGATAGAAGTATTTGAGGAGCCCAAATTCTCTTTCTAATCTAGTATTAAGTTTCTAGTTTGGAGTGGTACTAGTTCTTAATGCATTGATAACGATTTGTGAATCTCCCTTGATCTCTAAATTTTTTATTCCTAGATTTTTGCATAGAAGGAGCCCTTCTACTAGAGCCTCTATTTCTGCTATGTTATTAGTAGTATTCTCAATAGGTTTTGCTTATTTACCACCTATTTTACCATCCCATTTATGAACTACACAACCTATACATGCAATCCCCAGATTATCGCGAGAAGCCCCATCGAAATTAAGTTTAAACAAATCCTGATTTGGAGGGATCCATTTGCACTTTTCTTTGGATTTAATACTATCTTTACCACCTTTTCCATTTTGAGGAGGAATTATTAATTGAAAGAATTCTTGTAATACCCACCTCTTAGTTTTCTTTTCAATTTTCAGACGCGGAACTCTTTTAGGCCTTTTTATGTATGTGTGGTTTATTTCAGTTGATCTTGAGGATATTTATGTATTGCATTTCATTATGTTTTGAATCCATTGCTAGTATGTTATATTTTCTGTGTACATGTGGTTTATGGTTATTTTATGATGCTTATGTATATGTTAGGATTTCATTTGGATTATGGTTTTCTAAAAATACCGACTCTAGATTTATATGCACATGGATAATTTGTATGATTTGCATTACTGTTTGATGTGCTTGGTATGGTATGGGACATATTCGTAGTTACTTGCTTCGGCGAGATCCACATGATAACCTAGTCTCAACCATTGTTTTCTGTATTATATACATGTATGTTCGTCTTTGTGATGACAGGTTTGCAGGTACCGGGCTATATCTTCCTTGAATTGGTAGGAGTGAGCATGCCCTATCATAATATCTCAATGGTTAAGAGAGGGGAGATAGTATCCAGATCCAAATCCTACCCCAAACCTAATTTTCCTAAGTATTGGACAAGTATCAGTTTGACTACCCTACCCGAATTCGTCTAGTTGACATGAATTCGTGGATCCCATCCTTGTGTGTTTGAGGTTGATTTTGTTGATTTCAGTTGAGTGCATTGATATTGTGTGATTTATCATGTTATTTATGAAATGGAATATTGTTGGAATTAATTATTAAATATAGGGTATTTAATTAATTGAAAATTAAATTAAATACCTATGTTTAATTGAGAAAATTAATTAAAGTACAAATATTGAATATTTGGATTTAATTGAATATTTAATTGGAAATTAGAGTAAATATATTTTTATTCTTTATTAAATAATTAAATATTTGAGTGCATGGATAAGATTGTGCTTTGAATATTTAATCTATTTAAATATACATTTAATTAATTTCATGTGCAAGTTCATTATTGAAAATTGGAGTTTGAATTCAAAATGCAACTTGGTTTAATAAGTCAAAGTTGAGTTGTGCAAGTAAATAAATATTTTTAATTAATTATTATTATTTAATTTCAATTTTGGATTGAGTCTTTTTAGGGGTTAATTGGTGTTTTTTCATTAGGGTTTGCATGTTTAGGGGAAGTTGATTCTCTTTAGAAGAATTCTCTTCTCATTTGGGGATAACAAGTTTTTGGAGAGTTTTGTGTGTTGGCATTTTGGAGGATTTGAATTTTTTTTGTGGTTGCATGTTGTTTTGAGGCTTTGTGAGAATTCATGATTATTTGTGCTTGGAGGATTCAAGGCTCAATCTTCTTTAAGGGCCTAATTTTTCTTGTTTCTTGCATTGGATCTAAGGTAGGGTTTTGATCCTTTTGTTGATGTTAATTCTTGCAAAATTTGTCTTCTTTGTGCTTGTTGGATTAGATCTTTTTGATTAGGAGTTGTTTGAGATTTGTGTTCTTGAAACCCTATATTCCTTATGGTTTGAGAAAAATATAATTTAGCATAGTAATGTTATGCTGTTCGAATTTCGTAGAAAAAATTGTTTATAAAACTCTTAGAAAATGAAAAATCAATTGCCCTATAGTTAGAACTATAGATGAAAGAAAAATAATTTCCCTTAAAAATTAATCTCTTAAGGAAAGATCAATTTCCTATTGAAAAATTAATTGACTTAAAAAAAAGGTCCTTGGAAAAAAAATACAGTGAATAAAAATTCACCATTAAAAAAAAAATGAAAAAAGCCAAAAAGGAAAAAGACAAAGAGGAAAAGGGTTTTTAATATTTCCGTTTTCGGATTTTAGAAAAAAAAAAACTAAAATGGTAATGTTAAAAAAAAAGTTTCAAAAAAAAAATTATGAAAAAAAAAAAATAATTTTTTTTTTGAAAAGGGGAGGCGGGGGCCACCAACCCCCCCACCTTCCAACGCGCGGCAGCCAAGGCTGCCGACACAGTAGCCGACCGTCGACCGCAGCCAAACCGCAACTCCTCCCTTTATAAAGAGAGGCCGACGGGATTGGGGTTTTCGGGTGGGGTGGGAGCCACAGGGACTCCCCCCAAATATTTTTATTTGTTTAGTTTTTTTTAAAAAATTAAAACTTTTAAAATTAGTTTTAATATATGTTATAATTTATTTTATTATTAAAATTTAGTTGTTAATTAATATTTATTGTCATTAGTGTTATTTTTAATTAGTTATTAAATATGTTTAATTTTTTTTTAATTAAATATGTTTAATAAGGATGTATGGGTTAAATTGTTTATTTAGTAAGCATAATTAATATGTTTTATTTAAAAAACAATTGTTGGTTTAAATTAGTCTTAATTGGTTGATTATTGAAGTTTGTTGGGTTATTTAATGAACATTAGGTCATTAGAAGAATTTAAATGAAGATTATTTTATATGTTGATATTATTGTATTTGATTTGTTGGATAATTAAACAATACTAAAATATATGAGCAGATTAATATTGTTTTGCTTCTAAATATTACATTGTATTTTTATACTCGAAGTAATTATAGCTGAAGTTGGTAATTATTCCGTAGATTCATTTATATGTAGATTTTATAAATAAATCTATAGGGATTGTTAAACATTCGCCTTCATTGAATATTTAATTATTCTTGGATAGTAATTTTAATGGATGAACGAATTTGCATTATTAGGATGTTATAAATTTGTTTATCCCAATGTTATCACTATGATTGATTAGTGTTTTCTGAGAATGCATTTATTATGTCATGTTGTGTTTTGATTGCATGATGAAATGAATTATGTATTCTTTTATGTTATGAGATATTTTCATTTTTGGGTATCTGTTTGGGATAGATGACCTTTACGATGCAAAGCCAGAGGTTTTAGAGTTTTGATTCCTTCGTGGTATCTTATGTGAGTGTCATTGCATGCTTCTGTGATGTCGTCATGGTCTTGATTTCTTATACCCAACTTAACTCAGATATGTCATACTTTATGATCTTATGAGGATACTGTGGATTATTGTATGGTTATTGAGAACCTATGTGTTCCTGTATGGGCAAGATGCAATTTGAGATTATGTATTACCCTCATGTTTTGATTATGAGCCTAGGTAGGTTAACTAAGTGTATAGAGGGGAAGTGGCTTGCAATGAGTCCAGGGATTGACAAGTTACTTAACAAGTGAAAATATGAAACATTAAGGGGTTTTAAAATGTACTAAAAAGATAACTGATCCTCTACCCATGCCTTGAGTTTATTATACGCTAGGATGGGAATGTTAGGATCCTTGTCTTCTTGAAAGGATTACTGAGCCACATAGAGTCACTTGGGGGTCAACAGCTAAGAGGGACTACTAGGGTTAACTCAAGGGTACACTTATGTGATGACACTTCCCTATATACAACATAGGTTATCCTACGTGTGGTAGTTACCTTTGGTATCATATATATTTCCTTATGGTGATTTAGAGAGCTGCTAGGATCTTCCTATGCTATTATGTATGATGTCTTGTATACCTTGATGTTTCCTTCATGTTGTATACCCACGTGAGTGGGCCTATTACTATCTCCTCAGCACGATGGGAGTGGACCTTTGGTTCCACGCGGTCAGGTGGTAGTGATTCTTATTGCCATTCAGATTCTGATGGTTCTTCTTCATGCCTGGATGATCCTTGTTGCAGTTCTATGTTCTTAGTCTTTCAGAGACTTGTTCAGTTACATGAGCTGGATACTTGTACCATATGTGGATATTGGTCGACATCCTTTGGAGGATGTATCATATTGTATTGTTATGTATTAATGCATACCCTACGACATGTTCTGTGGATGTTGATTCAGTTGTATATGTGGTATTATATTATGAAATGTATATTATTGGATTCACTTGTATCCTTTATGTTCATTTCTTTATAGTTGTTCTCATAGATTATTTTGCTTAAGTAATACTACGTCAAGGAACCCTCGAGAATTGTTATCTATGTATGAGTTGTACTTATGTGTATGTCATGTTATCTCATGTGTTTCTTCCACATTGTTAAAATTATTTTTTATAATTTAAAAAAAAAAAAATTATCCTGTTAACATAGTGTCATGTTAGGTTAAGTTCTCCTGGGTTCCTTGGCGGGGCATTACAATTCTTTCCTCATTTCACTGTCCCAATAAGAAAATGAACCTTTTATATGATTTTTATTTATTAATATGTTATTGACTGTTTCTACTATGCTAGCCTCTATTTTATTTTGGAGACATTTCTTATTCATTTTCTTTTCTTGAAAGATTCTTCGATTACATTCCTTCTAAAGTTCCCAAACCATTATAGAGGGTGCACTTTTTTGAATTATGTTATATAAACTATAAGTTTGGATGATTGACCATGATTTAAAATGGTCTACTAATTTTTTGATTTAGGTTATTAGCCATTGTTGATTGAAAATGAAGTTTTATAAATAGCCATTGCCAACATTTCTGGGAAAAGGCATAATTAACAAGAATATGATCAGCAATTTATTCATGTTTTTCACAAAGGACACAATGAGAGGGATCCTCAAATCTAATCTTCCTAAACCTTTCAAAAGTGATAATTCTCTTATGTAATGCTGCCCATAAGAATATACCTACTTTTGGAAGACATACTTTGTCCCAACACAACTGTAGATGCAGATCAGATTTTTGCCCACTTTGGGCTTTGACCAAATAATCATAACCATCCTTAACCTTGTAAGATCCCATCCAAATCAATTTTTCCTCCCTATATTTGGGAGCTATGTGTCTTAATTTGAGGATCTTACTTAACTTTGATTTTTATTCATTGGTTAGAGAAGTATCTTCTAAAGATTTCCATTTCCAACCTAGATTAGGATCTCCATCTGGGAATTATAGATTGTTGGCAAGTGTCTTCCCCCACAAATTTGATAATGTCTCCTGAATATTTAGGAAAATTTCACTCTCCAAGGGCACATATCCACCCCACAAGTCTTCCCAGAACAAGGCTAAGTTACCATAACCAATATCCCAAGTAATTTTATAACTAATAATATCCCTGCATTCCAAAATAAAATTCCATGCTCTAGACCCTTTGGGAGGATTCTTAATTCTAAATATTCTAGTAGGATCTGTATTATTTTGATATTTATTTGTTAGAATTTTAACCCATTTTCTTTATGCTTCCTGATACATTTTCCGAACAAGTTTAGCACCAAGTGCCAAGTACTGCCACTTAGTTTTTTTTATACCTAGCCCTCCTAGATTGAGAGGTCTGCTAATCTTATCCTAACTAACTAAAACCATTTTCTTATTATCAAAAACACCTTGCCAAAAGAAATTTTTCATTCTTTCTTTCCAATTTATCTTTTGTATTTTGAGAAAGAGGCATGCATGACATTTGATAAATAGGAACAATAGAGAGCACATATTTAATCATGGTTGCTCTTCATACATTTGATAACCATTTACCTTTCCAATTTTCCATTTTACCATCTAATTTTTTAATCAGTGGATCCCATAGATTAGTAGCTCTACTACCTTGGTCTATAAGCATACCTAAATATCTACATGGATAAGATCCTTTCTTAAAACCTAAGATTAGACCGATTTCATCCTCGATCTTTTTATCTATATTAAGGAAAAAGATTTCAGGTTTATCTCCATTCACTTTTTGTCTTGATGCCTTCATATATAGGATATAAGAATTTCCTTATAATTTCTTGGTTAAGATTTAGTGCTTTTTGTAGGTACAATGGTATCGTCTGCAAATTGTTGATGGGTAAAATTGGGCACCCCCATCCATGACTTTAATTCCTATTATCTGACCAAGCTGATTTTATTTTGAAACCATTATGACAAAAGCTTGAAGCATGATTATAAAAAGGAAGGGTGATATAGGATCCCCTTGCCTCAAACCCCTGGAAATGTCAAAAAAACCTTATGGAGTGCCCTTAATCAAAAGAGACATTTTAGGGGTAGAAATACAATTGAAGATTGGAGTAATCCATTGTTTGGAGAATCCAAATGCTTCCTAACATTTGCATAGGAAACACCAATCTACTTTATCATAAGCTTTATGTATATCTAGCTTAATAATCATACTCGGTATTAGTTGTGTTAAAAAAGTATTATTAATTTCCTTTAAAATATTCCCGATCTTCCTAGTATCTCTATGACCTCCCATAAATTTTCTCCTAGGAAGTGCCAACATTTAAAAAAAAAGCCAGCTTGAAAGCCATCCATCCCTGGTGCTTTATCCACATGTAATTGAAAGAGGGCTGTTTTGACTTCATCCATCGTGAAGTTTTTATTAAGAATTTTGTTATCCTCTTCATTAATAAGTTTGGGGATATTGATTAGCATTGACTACTGAGATTTTAAATCTGAGGACTCCCAATTATTTAATATATTCTGGTAAAAATTGACAAACTCATTAGCTAAATCTTTAGTTAATTAGTTCTCCATTTTTGTTCTTTAACAATTATGTTGATATTCCTCCTTTTCTTAGTGCTATTGTGATAAAATTTAGAGTTCCTATCACCCTTCGATAACCGTTTTTCTTTAGATTTTTTGCTTCCAGAAAGTTTCTTCCTTTGAGAGCAATTCTTCATATTTGTTGAGAATTTCTTTTTCTCTAAAGTATTTATTATTATTTGTACCTTCCCTAATTACTTCTTCATTTAAATTTTGAATATTTTTTTCTACCTCTATCTTTTCTTCAAAAATATTTTTAAAGTGGGTTTTATTCCAATTTAGGATTTTGGTTTGAATGACTTTAGTTTTGACACAAAACATAACACTTTAGATCCTTCAGAGTGTTCTTCTTGCCACCATTTTTCAAGTAGACCTAAGAAGTTATTATCATGAAACCACATATTTTCAAATTTAAATGAGTTCCGAACTGGTTTACTCTCTTCAATTATGCCTAGATTTATGGGGAAGTGATCTAAACCAGATATGGTCAAAATTAAGGAAGAAAAAGTGTGATTAAAGATAGCTAAGTTTCTAGAAAAAATATACCTATCTAACCTTTTTGCTATATTATTGGTTCCATTTCTTCTATATATCCATTCTCTAAAGTCTTTGAGGGATTGTGAATTGTATTGTAATCCCCCTTCTTCTCACTTATATATGATATCACATTAAAATCTCCACCAAATATATAATTTTTTGTCTCTATGAGAGTTGCAAAAACCCTCAATCTCTGTCCATAAAATCTTCTTACCATTGGTTGTAATTGGTCCATAGATGTTAATTATGAAGAAGTATAGAGAACTTTTTATGCTATATACCCATCCTCCCATCCAGTTATTTCTTTTGATTTCACAATCAAATTTAATTTTCCTGGGGTCCCAAAGGATTGCTAAACCTCTAGATGCAGTTTCTACATTGATGTTGTCTAGTTTCCAAATTCCTAATCTTTTACTTAGTTTACTCATCTCTTCATTATTAAGTTTAGTTTCTTGTATTAGTAGGATTTATGATTCAATTATATTGAGATAAAATTTTAGTAGACACTGTTTGTTAGGGGAATTTAAGCCCCTAACATTCCACGACGTGATTTTCAATGCTCCCTGGGAAGGAAATTCCCCTTCCCTACATGAAATAGATTAGTTAATTTATCTGATTCTTAGCTTCTCCATCTATTTTCCCTAGATTGCTAGCTGATTTTCTTCCTCTCTTTTTCTACACCCTTCCACAATTTGGGCTATCTACCCCATAAATGGTTGAAGCTAATCCTAAATTATCTTTATTGGAGTTTTCATTCTCCATCACCAATTGATCAACTATGGTTTCATTATCTTTTATAGTATATATATCGAATTCATTAATTTATTTCTTAGTAAAATTATGCAAAAATTCTTCACCCAATGGGTCAGAACCATCATCTAGCTCGTCCCTTATATCATCTTCCTCAAAAATTTTATGGATCCCCATGATATTATATACAACCTCAAGTTTCATGGGGATATGATTCATTTCCTTAGTGTTAATATTTTTGGTTGAAGTTGAATCCTTATTAATATCTTCTGTCTGAGGTGACCTATTACATTTCATAATATTCTCAGAATTTGTCAATGATTCCTGAGTATTAGAGTTAACTAATTTTGACTATTCTTGTAAATTATACTAGCACATTAGTTCCTCTCTTACCTCATCATGACCAAAAATAATCTCTCCAATTAACTCTCCTAAGATTTTCATTTTTACTTCCATATTTTAACAAGTTCTACTTTTGATTGCTTGTTAATATTTGACTCCGAATTGGTATTTTCATCTAATTCTTGAAACTCATCCCCAGGTTCAGTGTCGAAATGGATTCATGCCTGCTCAGACATGTTCCCATTCACTATGGTTAGAATTTTTATGGATTCAGGAATTGGAGTGTTTTCCTTTGTTTCACTGAATTTGTTAATCATCCCCTTTACAAAAGATTCAAGAATTTCCTTACTCAATTTTTCAATCCCAAAATTAGTGTCCTTCTCATTTATCCCTGCTTCTTTCATTATATTTTTATTATCAAAGTCCTTTAACAATTGATCGATTCCAGTATTATCATAATCTTTAATTTTATCTGAATCAATTAAAGAGTGATTAGCTATCAAAACTTGAAAATCAAAGTAAGTATCGTTATCTGTTACATTGATTTCATCTTTCTCTGAATTGAGATCAATTAGAGGTGTTAGTTCTTTGTTAAGAGTTTCTGATGTGACTCGATTCCTATTCTAATAATTTTCTCCTACCTGTATAACTAATAGTGTTCAAGGATTAACCAGGTAGTTGTTATCTAGTGTAACATTTTGAGAAAATATCTTAAAGGCACAAGCGTCCTCCAAAATTTCTCCTTCTTCAATTTTCGGAAGATCTTGGGCAAGGGTATGTGTATGAACATCTGAATGTTGAGGAACACTAGTTTTCTCATGAGAGATAGTGAAACCTCCTTTTTCCATATCAAGTTTAATTGTTATATTCCCTTATGTAGAAAGTTTGCAATCTGACCTAGTAGCTTTAGGAGAAGATTTAAAATTGGCACAGTCATCATAAATACATAGGTTTTTAAGAATGGTTATATTGTGGATATATCCTAAGAAATGCTTAGGTTTTAGGAAGTACATTGAACAATTGGTTATAACTTTAATTGGATTTAATTGTAATTTTGGATCGATATTAACCAAGATTTTGACATTAGATGAAGAATTTGTTTTCTTCTAAACCCTCAAAACCTCCTAATTAATCCCCAATCCTTCTCAATATACGACTATGTAATATTTCTACAGGAAAATTAGGGATAATAATCCAACAAGGTTCTTTAGCCATATCAAAATTTTGTTTCCAATCATAGAATCTTAGTAAATGTTCATTGCAATATATAGGTGAACCATTTAAGAATCTATCCTTCAACAAGACTTTTTTACAATCAATGAAAATAAAAACATCATCTAGAGAAGTAATACTTACCTTATCTATGTAAGAGTCTTCGAGCTATTTGATGATACTAAACTCGGAGAAGGCATGTCCGCACCATTTTGCATATAAGCCATGTGTTTGACAATGATCCCAGAGGCCCTCAGTAAAAACATTGCTAATAATCATTGTGTTGACCTTCTCTATTTTTGTGGGCTTAGGGTTACCAAATGTCTCTATAATCTCTTGTATATGTGATTTTTGTAAGCCATATACTGACAAAGAATTCTGCCTCACCAATTTTGGATTGGGAGTGACAATATCCTCTAGAAGAGATGGAGATGAACAATTGGTAAAAGAAGCCGAGGATTCTCGAGCACGTCCAGGAGACAACATGTTTACTGAAGAGATTCTTCCCAAAGGGAATTCATTTGCACCTATTTCAAATCAAGGAATTGAATTGGTAACATGGATTACCCAGATTTTGCCATTACTCGGCCCAAATCTTTTATTATTTTCCAAAACCCTATTAAGGGCTCTTTTCTCCTTACAAAATTGCACCAATTGCCACCCCTCCGTAGCACCTTTTTTAATATCTTGCTAAAAAGAAATAGGGATCCTTTTCTCCCCTTCTTGCCTTGAATTTCTGCTAACAACTACAGGAACATTTTACCCTTTCTTCAGCTGATATGGTTTTTTTCTGGCCAGAGGGAACTTCAGATCCCTAGTCTGATCTAGGGTAGCAAAAACCCTAGATCTGCCTCTATAATTTATTGCAGGATTGAATTCATTGTGCAAATTGAGAGCTTCAAATGAGTTGCTTATTGTAAGAAACCCTAATTTACTATATTTCATTTTGTCGAAGAATGCATGCTGCATAAAAGCCTTTTCTGAGTTTTTCGCTAACTTTTTTGAGTGCAGAGCCATATTTTTTTAAAATTATTATTATTATTATTTGACCTTTTCTCTAATTTTTAGTTAAATAATTTATATTGTAAAAAATAATTAACAGTCCTCATTTCTGTCATCATAATTAAATGATTTTTCCAATGATTTTAATTAGCAAACTACGTCTTCTAAATATAATAAAATAATTATTTTATTTAATTCTTCCTCTTCCACTATGTCAACCAAAGTCTTCTCAAATAAATAAGTTATTCAATTTATTTATTCCTAATCATGCAAAATTAAATAAATTTCAAATTTATTTAGTTATAATTAATCTTTTACTTCCACCTCTCAAGACTAATACTAACTTTCAGTCTAACTAACCCATTGATTATGTCTTTTGTCCAATCAAATAATTCAATTCTCTTAACTGGTCAATCTCATTAGTCATCTGATATGTCAATTTTAACATACAATCAACTAACTGCCAATTAGTCTGAGATATCAATTCAATCAAGTCTTGTTTAAATGAGTCTTAACTATTTTATCAATCAATCAGAACTATCTATTAATTATAGAAAAAATCTATATAATGAAGGGTGATTCCTCATTATCACAACCATGATTTTCAAATTCTCATGTTATCATAATTGAAGCAAATCTGAGAACCCACAATTTCAAAGAGAAGGAGAAAAGCCAAAGGAGAGCTAGTTCATGTGTTTGCATTTTGGTTTGATATTGAATTATCATTATGATGCATGCATTTAATTTTATTCTCTCTTGATGTTAGGATATTATTTGCACTAACCTTTATCTTGTGGTTGGATCTAACCTAATTTATTGTAGATTGATGACTTTAGAGTATTATACAAATTTAATTTATATTTACTTTATTGGTGAAACCAATAATTTACTTCCTTATCTCTCTTTTATTTATGTATTTGGGTGGTTAAAACAATTTTCCCCTTGGTATTTTCACAGGCTGGTCTTGTGTTGTGATGTGGTTCCTCACCAAGAATGTATGGGGCAAATTTGGTGAGTGTATATAGGGAAGTATATGCAGCGTAATTTTGAGGATGTGGGTATGTGAGGCTGTATAAATGTATATTTATTGATGTTCATTATTGCATATTTGAGATATAATCGTCATCATGATTTTCTAGTATAGATATTTTTATGCTTCGTGAAACTTGTTTGATGTTTTTAGAAAATTAAAAGATATAGAAATTGTTTCATAGATGAATGTTTCTTAGAAATGACGTAATATTTGAGAATTTTAATATTCTTGAGAGAATTAAGTGATCCAACTTACCTATCTTACTTGCACAATGATGAAATGGTGGTGTTCTATGTGAAATTGAGTAAATTGTTGTTCTTGATGTTTATGAATTAATTGAAATATAAGATAATGGTGACCTTGAATAAGTGAATCTAGTCTTAATGTATTGTTGGCTAACCCATTTTCTTGAGAAATTGATCTATATAACGACATGTTAGTATGAAAAAAATTTGATTACTTGTGAAAGGAAAGTTTCATGAGTGATTTTGTTTGGAGAAAAGTTAAATTTATATTAGTGGGTAGGAAAATGAGTATATAGGGACATATTTTTGTAAGTTTTGAGCCTAATAAATTTTATGAAGATTATTTTGTTCTATGTCATTGTGTAAATTCTAGGACCAGTATGTCTATGATATTGATTAAGTGATACTTATGACTAATGTGTGATGTTTTTACATCTTAAGCTTTTCTGACTTCCACGAGTAAGTCAAATCTTAGGGGGAGAGGATGTAATACCCATGTAACTGTAACCCAACCAAACATGTATTGTGACCCTGAGTTTATGCTTAGATGTTATGTAGCTAAGTCTATTGAATGTTGTAAGATTATTTCATGTCTGCCTTTTTGCTTCTGAGGTGTGTATGTAGAGTCACTTATCTAATCTATTCTATGAACTATTTATGTTGACTTATATCTCAACGCCTGATGACTTATATGTTATGGACATAATGATGTTGTTAAGTATATTTCTTGCGGTTATGGTATCCTTCTACTTATTTCTATATCTACTAATGTATTAAGAATCTTTCAGGACCTTGGTGTGTGTGTGGTTAGTGTTAATCAACTGATATAGATGATGAATAAGACCGAGATCAGAGATATACAAGATTGTAGAAAGGATTAGATCCATTTTTATTTTGTCATTGATGTCAAGCAATTGATTTCTGGTTTATATTGAAATGCCATATCTTTTGGAGTTGATTTAATTGGGTAGTTAATAAAGATTAGACAATGATAAGCTTATATTGAGATAGCTGATTTCTACTTTATCAAGTTGGTAAAGCAGATTGGTGAAGTTGGTAAGCTAAATAGTTAAGTTACCGAGAAGAAAGAAGTCTGTCGGTAAAGGGTTGTGTAAGTTGGTCAAGACACCGAGACATTGAGGCCCCAAGCAATGCATGTTAGTTACCGAGCGGAAATGTTTTAGAAACAAGGATAAGAACACATTTAATGACGATCCATAGTGATCTGGAAGATTCCAAGGATGAAGAAGAAGTTAGTTACAAGATATATGCACATGAAAATTCAAGGTAAGGATCTATGGTATATATTAAGAAGAAAAAGTGATGGTTTTACTTCCAAGAAAAGTGCAAGTTCTGAGGCGATGCTGAAGCAGCTCATCGAGCATCAAATTAACTGAATCAGTTCAAAAATTTGATCTGACGGTTGAGAGTGATTGAAGGAAAACCTAATCAAGGAGATTAAGAGGCAAAAGCAAAGTCTATTTAAAGGATGAATTCAAATAACACAAGAGATAGAAATTTGAAGTGTTGAAGCGCTACCGAGTGAAGTAGTGAAGAGAAAAGAGGTGTAAATCTGACTCTAAAGAAGAAATTGGTGAAGTGTTGATGCCAGTAGTCAGAGAGCGCATAAGGGATCTAATCAAGAAAGAGGTAGCTGTAGTTTTACAGATCAATTTATACACTATTTCTTATTTGCATTTGTAACAAATAAATCTACTAACCGAGTGGACTTAACAATATTATTGTAAAATCCTTGAGAAAGATGACATTCTAAAAGAGTGTTTAAAAACCTCTAACCAGACCACTCATAAAAGGGTATCAGATTGGACCCCTTGGATATGGCGTGAAAGTCCCTTACATCATTTTCCTTAAGATTGGACCTCTTGGATATGGCGTGAAAGTCCCTTACATCATTTTCCTTAACCATATAATGGCTTGCCTCCAAGTATGCAGGATTTGTGTTGGATGTCACGTGGTTGAACCCCAAAGAAGTAGACAAGTTTACGCCCATAGATTCATTGATCAATGGATTTGATGAACAAATAGAAATGAATTTTGGTTCTTCCCAGGAGTTTGATGGAGCCATGTTGAACAAGTGCACTAGACTCATCACATAATCTCATGATACCATGAAGATTGGAGCCCAGATATGTGATCAAGCAATCAAGGCCCAAGATAAACTTGAGGAGACTCGGGTTTGTATTTAGTGCATGAAGGAGCTTGAAGAAGAAATTATAAATGAGTGTATTGAAAGATACAAGAAATGCATGGTATGTCGATCCTTGGGGTAACGATTTCCTCTATCTCCCGTCCTCATTCTTTATTTATTTAAAGTTCCCTGGATCTTGAAATTTTGAATCCCAGTGAGTGTACAGTTAGTAAAATTATTAATTCTTTGATTATTTATTTATCTATTCATCATGGTGGTATGGGTTGATTTCTTCTCCTGGAGAAGACCAAAGGCAATGGCTAAAGGTGCGAGGATTTGCACCTCGTTCCTCACACCTTTTACCATGCCATACCATGCCCTCTGCCCCATGCGACCTTGTTAAATTGCCATTTGTACCATACCTCCAGTCAATATCAAATCACGTCAGCCAGGGATTTGCTGGATTTCAGTTCCATTCTTTTATAAACTTTTACTTATTTATTTACTTATTTTATACGGGTATTAATAAAATGGAAAATACAATATATTAATGATTAATTATATATTAATTTAAATTTTATTGTATTTTTTCTTTATTTATTAAATTAAAACTTCTTTTTAAAATTAATGTATGTTTTTAAAAAATTTAAATATATGTTTTTATTATAAAGTAATTTATTTATTTTTCTAATTTTATATCATAATTTTAAATAATAATATATTTTTACATTTTTTGTCTACAATTTTTAGATGATTTTAATTAATTATTAGATACATTATTATAAAAAATTATATTTGAAAAATTTAAAAACATATATTGAAGTTATATTATTTTTAAAAAATCTTAAATAAAAAAAAATACAATATGTTTATTTTTATTTTTATTACTACTAATTTAAATAAATAATAAAAGTACTAATTTAAATAAACAATATTAATTGTTCAATTGATTGATTATTTAATCTATCATATTTAAATTTTTATAATCATAATTAATAAATAAATTAAAAATAAAAATTATTATTGATTGTGTACTTAGATTACTTATTTTAATTAAATATTAATGTACTATATTAAATTATTTTTTAGTAGAAATGAAAGATATCATCATGTGACAAAATGGATAATTAAATTAAATAAAAGTATTTGATAGATTTTTGTTTATTAATTGGAATAATTTAATTTTAGATATGTGGA
>MU226565.1:1347501-1374160 GCA_018584345.1 Thuja plicata
GGATTGCCGACATCCATCAAATCCTTGACGTAAATTTTTGTTGATGTCCTCTATTTTATATATTTTGTGTTAGGCATATTATTCTTCAACATAATATAGTTTTTACCACAATTTTTTGATCATAGAAAGGAAATAAAGGACATTTGATTGGATAAATCAAACAATCTATCCCAGAATAAGGAGTTAAAAAAATAAGCACCGAATCAACACTCTCTTAATTAAACACAACAATTTAAGCTATTGTTTTTTTGTCTTCAAATTTTGCGCTCTTTGTCCCTACAAAATGCTCTTTGGATTAATTTAAAAGTAATTATTTTGACTAAGTTAAATGAATATGAGATTTGGGGCTTATTATAAATTTCTTTTTGCAATTTCATATAAAAAAACAACCATCTTTGAGCAAAATTTGATAAGAGTTCATATAATTTGTAAAACAATATGCATTATACATTTGTAAAACCTATAATTATTTTATGTAACAATTTCATAATTTAAACGCACTAGCAAACAACCAGATGTGCAGTCCTATTACTCTTTTAAAGAAAATATTTTGTACTAATCTGTGTGCTGTTGAAATTTTGCTCACAAAAAATTGATAGTTTCTCTCCTGATGAAGCTTGAAGTTGCATATGTGCTTTTCCACACTCCAGATTGCCACCGCATGATATTAGCCCCCTCTTCTATTCTAAACAAAATGATGACCTGAGTGCAAGCCCCTCACCTTTTCATATTCCAGAATAGACAAGAAGAAAAAGGGGACATAGCACGAGATAGCAGAGCTCTAAATCTGCTATATTCAAATTTGGACAAATCAGGGCAGCCCTCATAGCAGAGTTTCTAATTAGAGAATTACTTTTGCTGCTGGGTCCAGAGATTGGGATAGATGGACCTGCT
Source organism: Thuja plicata (assembly GCA_018584345.1). NCBI lineage: Eukaryota > Viridiplantae > Streptophyta > Pinopsida > Cupressales > Cupressaceae > Thuja > Thuja plicata. The sequence goes on from MU226565.1 coordinate 1,348,396, forward strand.
GCTATAGACACCTTCACCTTTAGCCATTGCTGTTCCACCTCTCTATATTCAAATTTGGACAAATCAGGGCAGCCCTCATAGCAGAGTTTCTACTCAGAGAATTACTTTTGCTGCTGGGTCCAGAGATTGGGACAGACGGACGTGCTGCTATAGACACCTTCACCTTTAGCCATTGTTGTTCCACCTCTCTATATAGATTGTTTCTCCCGCCATAACAAAATGGTGAATCCCGCCATGAAAAAAGATGGCAAAAAATATTGGTGAAGTGTTTAATAGAAAATTAATTCGGAGGATAAGACAATTTGACTTCCGCAGCACATAACACACATGGCAAATAACTTCGGCGCTGACGGCAGTGACGTGATTTATTCACTGCACTGGCTGATGCGATAACACAGGTACAAACGGTAGTGTTTGGGCAGTCGCATGGTATGTATGGCAATGTGTAAAGGTGCGGGGAACGAGGTGAAAATCCTCACACCTTTAGCCATTGCCAAGACCAAACGCTTCCCAAATAATGATGTTGATTGTACAGTCTCAGCAGTTTGGCAGGTACAATCTAACATAGAAGCGATGGATGGTGTGAGTCTAATTCAAATGACATTCATCATTACCAAGGGCATCGATATAGCATTTAAGGTTTAACTACGAAGGATAGATATCCAGACAAGGCTGTCAGGTCAACATTTATGAGGTGGGCTGATCTAGGTTTTCCATATTTGACAGATAGTGACCTGGGTGCAGGCAAATATCTCCCTCAGGTACTGGAGTCCCGATTCCCCCCTTTCTATTTCCATCTTTTCATCTCCTTAATTTCCTTTTCAATTTTGTAATCATACATAATGTACATAAATGTAAATATTGTATAATAAGGAGAGCGATGTAAAATATTGTACAGTTATATATATCTATATATACTTGGTTTTGGGCCATTCTTAGGGTGTGTAAAATTGATGATTTCTAAGGCCATAACAACAGTGTTAGATAGATCATTATCTACTTCCCCTTTCTAGTTTAGAAATTCATGCTCCCTTGGAGAAATATAAGCTCAGACCAGTGATGCTAGACATTTACATTGAAAATAAAATGAAGAATCTATGGTTCACCTGTTTCCCTGTCTTCATCTTGGTTATTAGTATATCGTATCATTTGTTTGTAGTTTTTTCCTTTTCTCAAGAATTAATTACTGGTTTATGGATGGAAGTTGTGTTAATGGAATGAATCTCTTTTTCTTCTTCATATTGTGGTTGTTGATAATGTATGTTTGAATTAAGTTTTTTTAATCTTTAGTTTTGTCGATGGTATTGAATACAATTTAATTATAGTTAGATTCATTTTTCGACACCCTATTCTATCTTTTGCCTTTTCTTTTGATATTGTCTTAACATTTTCTCATAGGATATATTATTTGCATTGGAACCATCTCACAACCAGCAAGCCCCTTGAGGAAACATCCTTTCGCCCAACTTAGCGATGACCTGACTACCAAGTTCTCGGGAGATAGAGGAACTTGTTCCATGGTACCCTCTTTCAGGAAAAGTTAGTTAGTGCTTCTGCATTCATTGACATCTCATTATATGTTTCTTAACCTTACACAAGAGTCGCGTCAACAAGACCCCCAAATCAGTAATGGCACAAAGAATGCTCATCAAATTTTCTGCACTGAAAAGTTTCCTTTTCCCTTGTTCAACACGTTAAAATGCAAGATGACTTTACACGAATCATGTCAGGAATTTAATTCACGGGAATAATTTACTTATCTTTAAATTATCCAATTTTTGATATGAATATTTTGTGGGCTACACTTGTATTTTTTCATATGTCATGGGTAACTTACATACTATTTTAAAATTGATACACTTCCAATTTTAATGTTCATCAGAGATCTATTTGTATTGTATCATAATTAATGAAAAAACAGAGCTTGTCATTTCACGATTTGTTTACAAACTCTTGGTAAGTGCATTGTACACTAATCCCCTATTGGTAGTGGTGGTATGCAAATTTTTTGGCTTACTCCCATGCTTTTTCTTTGTTATATGTCGGGTTAGTGATAGGGTCTTGTCTTGGTTTCAAAATTTTCCACGTCCTTGTTTCAAATTTCTTCCCTTAGTTGCCAAGGTCTATAATTTTTTTCTTTTGCCTTTGAAAATTTGGTCGTATTAGATCAAATCCTAGATGTCTTGTTTTTACTCATCCATATCCACTGGTCAAGTTGACAGTTGTCGGTTAAATCTAATATTAGTCGCATAGTTGCAACTTTGTTTGTGTTTTAATTCTTAGTGGCTCTAAGCTTGCGAGAGGTCTAGGTTTTGTGTTATCGCGAACCTACTGCGGTTATATGTCTAAGATCTTAGTGGTTGTGAAGATGCGAGTTAAGATTTAACAAGTTAATGATGTTCTTTAGTCGCACCATCATAGCAGTTGAGGGAAAGTAAAATGTCCAAGATGTGAATGAGCGAGTGAATGACACGTAGCCATTGGGTGCTAATGTAATGGTTAAGGTTTCAGCTTATCGTAGCCTCTTGAGGTTTCCTCACGGTATGTCTCTATGGGTGTGAGCACACAATAAGATTATGAGTGGCAAGGAAAGGGATGATGAAAAGTAAAGTATATAGTAATCGCAACCTTGCTGTGCTTAGATCTACTAATAGTTTGATGTTGTGGGTCTGCCACAGGAATATCATGGTTAAGTTTTTTAATGATCATATGGTCACAATAGTTAATAAAAGGTTTATTTAACGGTGGCAAGCTCGCGACCAAGATTGTGACAGATAAAGGAAGTAATGATTGCATTCTCATGGAAGTTTAGTTTGAATAGTACAAAATGGTTGTGAGCTCACAACCAAGGATGAAAGGGTTAAAGAACACAGTGATCGCAACCTCGCTGCAGTTTAAAGAGAATAACCTTGCCAGTTGCGATAAAGTGATAAAGGGCTTGCCGATTAGTCGCAACATTACAGTGGTTAGTGGAGATGAAGAGTGTGAAGTTAAGAGCTAGCAAGGAGTTGACACATGGAAATGGAACTTGCGATAGACTGCCAAAATATAAAAAGAAAAGAGGTTTCTTCAAATTGGATTATGACATTCGACATTCTTGGCACTTAATTTTGATGATGTGGGTTTCTTTTTCACAATTGCATGTTTGAATCTAATTGACAGCTCAGAATGAAAGAAAGACTCACCACGACTAGTTGAAGTGAATGCAAAAGCATGCAATTTAATGACCAAAGAGATGGTTTTGATAATGATGAGATTGAATCTATAAATGCAAGGTTGCAGATACATTTGACATAAAGTTCAAGAAAAAAAGGAAAGGTATAGAGTTGGAGGTTTGTGTGAAGAAAGACGAAAGTGTTATTGAGTTCAGGAAGCCAAGAAAAAATATAAGTTGATAAACCCTCTGTTTGATGAAGATTTTGTTTTATCTGTGTTGGGAATTGTATGCAAGCTAGTTTCAAACATGATTCAAAGTATGTAGACTAGTTCCAAGGTGTCTACCAAGGGTAAGGGTACTGGTAAAAAGTTGTACTCGAAGGAGTTTATAGAGTTGCTTCCAGAATCCATAAAAAGTCAAGCCATGAATGAATATGAATGGAAGGATGCTTGCAATCAATGTAGTAACTTGCAGATGTTGTCATCATCTGGTTACTCACTGTTTTCATATTTTTATAATAGAAAAGTTAGAGGGGCGCCAATGTCTAACCCTTTGGAGTTGAACCTTGCAAAATTGATAGTTTGTGATGTGTTTATTGATGTGAATTACTTGAGGGAATTAGCCAATGCCTATTTTCCTGTCACCAAGGTTATCCGAAGGAAAAATAAGCATACCCTGGTTACTATTGACAGAAGGAGCTTTGTAGATGCTTTTCAGATTTCAGGAGCTTCATGCACTGAAATAAATTTTGACAGAGAAAAAATAAGTTACCATGCCCACAAAGAAATGTTGAAGAAGTCTATATTTCCAATATATATTCCTAGGACTGAGAGAAAGGTCATTCAATTTCCTAAGAACATCAATAAGCCCTATGATCTAAGTACGTTTTAAAATTACATGGACTTCACAATTTATGGTTTGTGTAAGGTGTTAGGATTGGATGGTGACAAGACAGTGCCTAAAGATTTATTGATGATGGCTATGGTGATGCAAAATCTAGAGGTAAACACTAATTATGATTTCGTGGGCTATTTGGTGAAAAAAATTCTTGAAGGATTAGTATAAATTCAAAAGAATCCCAGAAAGGTTGATTTTAAGTTTTAATCTATCTTATGTCATTTAATTATGTACCACAATTTCAATGAGATGGATAAATAATTAATCTTGAAAATTGAAGAATTATGCGTTTCACTGCCTGTTCAATTATGGACCCGTGTGTGGGATAATAGCTTTCCTTCTTCATGAATGTATATTTTGAGAACTGGATTGTTTCCCTTGTCCTTTATTTGTTGGGTGTAGGCAGAGACAGATTGTTTTTTTGGATTAGGAAATTTTTGAAGCCATTTTACTTTGTTCCTAATTGATCAATATCACATAATTGGGGTGATTTCTACTTCTTTGACGATGTCACTGTATTCAAGGTTTATGGTTGTCTACAACCCCCCATATCCTACCAAGGTTTGTTCCACCAAGGATTGTTGTAATTGAGTTTCTTTGGCAATTATTTTTAGTGGGAAAAGAGTAGCTTGATTCTAAAAAGAAGGGTACCTTTTACCCAAGGCTCTGGAATTTTTGTAACTTCTCTGTCGGTAAGAAATATTTGGAAGAATTAGATACCTTTTTTAAACAATACAGGATGGTGATAGCACCAGAAATATTTTGCGATTCTGAAAATTTTATAAAATTTTCACTCTCACAAGTGACTTCTTGGAAAGTGGTTCCAGAGAATGAACCCCTAGATGAAGAGGATATAGTAAGAAATTTGACAGAGAAAAGTGAGGTGCAAGAGAGAAGGAGGAAATGGGGGGATTTGATGAGAAAAGAAGATGAGTTCAAAGAAGCTAACAATGATTTTCTTGGCTTTTACTATGACTTGTCATATTTAGAAAGAATTGATCAAGTGCTAAGAAAATAGGAAAATATTTCCACGATATTAAGAGGAAATTGAGAGAGGAAAGAAAAAGGGAATTGGGAGAAGAGAATTATTTTCCTTTGATAAATCCAATTGATGATTGAGTCATCATTTCCCAAAATTTTATGAGTGATGGAAATTTCATCCACATTGATGAATTCAAAAGTTTCCTTCTAAAAAGGAAGCAAAACGAGTTAAGAAATAGAATGGATTTTAGTGGTGAGGATACTAGATGGAATGAGGAGATTATTTTTTCTTTACAAAAATTTGACCCAACAAATGTAGAATTGACTGTGGAACAGACCAGAGAAATTGTTAAGGACAATGGTATGTTGTTTCTTCCTGGGTGGGATATTCAGTCCACATTTATCATTGACCCGATCATAAGACAACCAGATCCCTTGTTTAAATTAGAATTTGAGTATGGTGATGTCACAAGAGGATAAGGTTTTGATTAGAAATTAAAAAAAACATTAGCATTGTGCTCCTTGGCTCCTACAACACAAAAACCACATATGGTAAATATTGAGGGAAAATGCAAGGAGACAGAATAATCTTGAACATGCAGAACACTGGCAACACTGAGGTTGTTGATTTGATGGTTCATTCTTCTTTCCTAAATAAGGTTAAAAGAAAGGATTTAGAAAAAAGACACGCAGAGATGTATGTAAACATGATTTATGTAGACAAGAAGTATGAAGAGGTTTTAAGGTATAATGCTAATTTGCAGAACTGTGTGCATGAACTGTCTAAGAAGGTTTCTAATGTGCTTGAGGTTTTTGAGTTACCAGGTAATGTGCCATCTGTTTCCATAGATGTATCTCTTCCCAGTGATGTTAAGATGAAATTAGAAGAGTATGCAAGTAGAATTGAAGACTTGGAGGAAATCGCAAGAGCTAAGGGAGTTTATGTTTTGATGGAGGTGATGCAACACAGAGTTGACATTTTGATGAAAAAGTTGAGTGTTGTCCATGGACACCATCTGTCCCTATTGCAAATAGAAAAATTGTGTGACGAGGTTTTCTCTTTTCTTGAGCCCTTGTTTAATATTTGGTCTAGTAGGAAATTGTTAATGGACAAGTTAGAAACACCAATGATGTATAGAGATGATATGCTTGAAAAGATTTCAGAAACAAAGGACAAAGTGACTATTGTCAATTCTTTGTTTTCCCTTTTCAAAGGGAAGAAATAGTTGGTTAGTAGAAAGTTTCTGTTGTTTGTTAATGGTTATCATTCTTTAGTTCCATCTATTTACATTAGGGAAAATGAGTTAAAATAGGTTGAGGTGTGGAGTAGTGAATTTGAGCTAATAATGGTGAATATTGAAACAATGCTCAATATGGATAATGATATGGATATTCTAGGGTTTAATGAAATATTGAATGCAAAGTATAGGAATAAAGTGGAATTTGTAAAAATCATTGTTGATGCAAGGGAAATCATGGATGCCAAGTGGTCTGAGTCAGTTAGTCAGTTAGTCAGTTTGAGGAATTGAAGGGTTTCAATTGGCCAAGGGACAAAGAAGTTAGCATATGGGAAATATTCCTAAAAACAAGAAAGCCCAAGCAGATTGATTGCTTACTTATTTTTTGTCTTATTATTTTTGGTTATGATAGCAAGAGATTTTTGATGACTAAGAGGGAGATCAGTTTTATTTAAAAGCATCTTGAGTTTGCTGTCAAAAGCTGTGAATAACTTATACTTTTACAAAGATAAATTGATCTAAATATCTGAAGAGTTGTTGCGCACATGTACATGTTTCAAGTTTCTTCTCAAAGTTGTTTCTATTGCCATGTTACATTGGAGTTGAAGCTATCTTTTGTTTTTTTGTTTTGTTCTTTTCATTTTTTTTCCTCAAGTGATCTGAAGCTTGTTGCATTCCTTAGTCTATAAAAGGAATTCCAAGATCACTTGAGAAGGCATTCCCATATTTTTATGTTATGTCAGTCTAGTCAATACAGTATAGTACATTTGAAGTTATGCCTTTTGTGAGAAGCATGTATGGTGTTTGATGGTAAACGAGAAAGTAAAGTTTGATAATATGTCTTTGTATTAAATTTGAACTCTTCATGAATTGAATGTAAATTAAGGAATTGTCTCAATTTGTCTTTCTGATTTATCATAAATGTGTTTGTTATATTTTTCTATCTTTCAAGGAAAGAATTAAATATGCTGAGATGATTAACTATGAGAGTTTATGATTTATTGCAAATTCGATAATAGTTGTCCATAGAAATGAGAAGTTATATGTAAGGCATACTTTCTTCAAGTTCTATGTTGTGTGGTTAATGAACTTTGCTATTAGATATTTTTTCTTTTATGTGACTCTATAACCCAAATGGATTAGGCACTTGTCATATGTGACCCATGAAATGTATAGTGAAATAATTCAAAATATAAAACTGTCATGTGCTTTGTTTGTCTGATAAATTATTTGAGTTTAGCTCAAGTATCCATATTTTCATCTGCTAAGAAGGTTTTAGAGAATTATTTGAACAAGTAGACGAGTTGAAGGTGCACCCGCCTCAGTTTAATGGAGCTTGAAGTGTAGAAGGTTCAATGACCTTATTACTTTTGGGATTCTCTTGTCTTTAGTTTGTGGATAAAATAATGATTGATTTCATTATGTTCTCTTACAGTCATGATGAATATTGATAATCTTTTAGAATCAAGGGTAGCAAGAAAAAACACCATGTAGTACTACCTACTACTCCATCACACAAAACTTTGTTTTTGTGTACCTAGGCTATAATCTATCAGAAATCCAATTCACGGGCTACACTTCTTGTATTGTGTCATATTTCATGGGTAACCTACCTTCTATTTTAAATTTCATACACTTCTAATTTCTATGTTCATCAAAGATTTATTTATATCGTATCATAATTTTTATTTTTTTTAGCCAAAAGCGAGCGAGCCGCCATATATATATTTAACTGATTCAAAGGGCTCCCCCGTGGAAGAATTAGAAAGAAACCCCGGGATCATAGTCCTATAAATGCAATAATAAAGTATATTTTTACAATTGGTTTTCACAAAACCGCGAGTCTTTGAAAGGTTTTGGATAGAAACCTTAAAGACCCCAAAACCCAATGAAAGGAAAATTACAACCATAAGTTGAATCATAATTACCATAGGACTTTGTAAGATGTATCGTTATCGTATCATAATTACCCAAGACTTTGTAAGATCATTCCAAGTAATTGATAATCCTCAAAGGATCATAAGTTTTTCATTAGTATACAAGGAAATAGATTTTGGACCGTTAGTTACATGATCACAGAGTGACAACATTCAGCCAAGTGTAGAGGTCACCGTAACAGTCAATTGCAGAGGTCACCAAAAAAGTCAAGAGCAGAGGTCACCGAAAATGTCTTAACACAATGATCACCAAAATTAGTAAACACCGATAGCACTATCACCGACAGACAGTTTACAAAGTAAACCGAGCATCAATCTACAGATTAACCCAAGCACCAATCTACCGAGAGACAATTTAATTCCTGAGAATAGTGGATTTGAGCTACACATCAGCTAAAGCACTTCAGTCTTAAAAATATCTTTGTGCTTACCTATAAAACTATTTCTTGAGGATCAAGTAAAGCATAAGTAATAGTTTTAATCAGTTTAACTGATTGTAAACATGCAAACTAGGAGATCAAGGTCAAGTTGTAAACCTTTGATCATAGAGTTTTTCTTGTAAAGCGTGAAACCTAATTAGGTCAAAACCTTTGTATATATAGATGTATAATCAATCAATAACATGATGATTGTAGCTGGAGAAGACATCTATGGATCATACAAAGAGTTTCATGCAGAAGGACACAAAAGGAAGAATTCAGTTATGAAGAACTAGATTCAAGGCTACCAAGCAGAACAAAGGTATTATCAATCACAATAGGTGATACATATATCTTGTGAACTTAAAGGATATGTATTAAACAATTCAAGATTGCAAGTCATCATGTCATAAGTATTTTTGACTACTGTCTAACAATTTTAGCAAATAGAAGAAATCATTTAAGAAGGTGGACTTAACAATCTTTATGTAAATCTCTTAACCGAGTGCACACATAAATTGTGTTGCTAAAATCTCTTAACCGAGTAGACTTAAAAAGTCTAACATGTTACTCCTAATAGGGTAAGATCATCAAAAGTGATCACAACTTGTAGCCTTAACTGACACCTTCCATTCTGCAGATAGTGAGGCTTTGTGGGTTTCATCCCCACCGCAATTTTTATCTTCTAACAGGGGTTTTCTACGTTACCAATTCTTGTGTCATGTGTAACTAAGTTTCATGAATGTTTATATGATTGTTTACATGCTATTACATTTATGTATTGACATTACATGCATAAGGTAGAAAAACAATATGGTTGGTAATGCAAGAAAAGATTGCTAAGGCTAATTGATAAAAGTTTTAAGGGTACTGATTCACCCCTCCCCGCTCAGTACACGCCCTTCCATTCTTCCAACAATAATGACCAATATTGTGAGCTCAACATTATTCCAAACAATAAAATAAGGCAAGAGGTGAATCACTTTCAAATTGGGATATAATTGTATTTTTAAAATTAAAATTAAAATTATATTTGAATTTTATGTTTTTCATTGTATGTTTAATTTCTATATTTTCTAATGTGTTTTGGATAATTCTTAATTGTATTTGAGGGAGGCCAACCCGCATATGGAATTGTTAGCCAGGTCCAGATCAACTCATTCCATCACACTATGTAACCTTTAACACTAGTTTTTATTTCTATTTCATTCAAGATAATTAATTATATGTTCAAGGTTTATATATTTTCCACCAACAAATAAAAATTACATATTTTAATAATAAGAAATTAAAATTACATATTTTGTATCAATAAAATTTAGCCTAAATCAAAATCCTAAATATTTAAATAAAGTCATAAATATATAAAATTAAAATTGAAAGCCTAAAAAATATCTTTGGATTGTGCATCTCATTTAAAGTTTGACTCTAGGCATTATCCCTTTACAAACACGTAAAAATGTTGTGTACGATGGATTCACTTCCCAGCTAGTTCCTTCACTATTACCATTAATATTTCAATTTTGGGTTTTCATTATTGACATGCGAGGTACTATATCTATACGCCATCTTAATGATGCTGAAGAATTGGTAGGTGCATTGTACATTTACACTACTCCCTAATATTGGTCATATGACAACTATGGGATAAAGGTTCCCTCTAGAGGTTGAGTCTTCAGCTTTACACAGGAAAAATCTCCACATAAACACACTGCACAGAGCCTGTCATTTCAAATTTCTTCACAGACACGACAGGAAGGAGAAATGCAATCAAAATCATCAGATGATTTCGATCAGCTGCATCCAAGCAAATTAACAGGGTAATAGGAGAATGACTTCCAAGTAGAAGAATCTTTTTTATTATTGGATTATTATTTTAAATTCATTTTAAAAAAACATTTCACTTTGTTTTCAAGCATATAGACAGTTTTGATTTCTAGTAAATTTAATTATGTATTTTATATTAATTCTTTTGTATAATTTATATCAAGTAAAACTATTTATTTTAATCTCAAGAGAAGTATATTATAGAGTGATTAGAAAAAACAATATAGCCATTCATATATATTTGAATAAGATAGAGGGTCACTAACTATCTTAATTAATTCATGCATCAACCATCAATTTAATTTTGTATAGAACATCATTTTTATCTTATAAAAATATTTCATTTAATTTTGTATGAAATATTATTTAATTTCATAAATTTTAATTTAAAATTATAATAATAAAAATATAATTGTTGAATAATATGATCTCAAATTAATGTATGGAGAAAATGTGTTAATTAATGTGTGTGTATGTGTATGTATATGTATATATATGTACATAGATACATACATATGTTTACACACACACACACACACACACAATGTGTACTGTGTGTGTGTCCGTACACACACAGTGTGTACTGTGTGTGTGTGTCCGTGCGTGTGTGTGTGTGTGTATAAACACGGAGAACATAAAAAAAACTTGAATTTTAAATTACAAGATTAATGGGTTGAGAATCATTTCAAAACTCAAATGGATAAAAGGGTCTAAATTTCTCTTCAATGTAATGAAAAGTAAACAATCCAAAGAGAAAATCAGAAAAGGTCTTAGATGGGAATCATACTGCCCATGATCAAGAATAAATCAAAAGTATGTTTATTTATTTCTATAAGAAATTGCTCACGACAGAAAACTATGACAATTCTTATTTTGAAGCCAGAAGGTTTTGCAAGTCCATCATCCGTAACAAGATCTCTAAAGAAGACTCTCATGCATTGGAAAATAATATATCTCTTATGGAGATTCAAAATACAATAAGAACATTGCATAACGATGAATCTCTTGGGGATGATGACCTCCCATTAGAATTCTATAAAGCCAATATTAAATGGATCTATGAGGATTTTTTTCTTGTATGGAGAGAAGTTAGACACAAAGGTTTTCTGTGTAATGATATTAACAAAGGGATTATCAAAGTGCTTCCTAAAGATGGAGATAAAGACCTTATCTGGAACTAGAGACCCATCACTCTTCTGAATGTTTCCTATAAGATCCTTGTCCTCCGACTAATCAAAATTCTTCCTAAATTTGCTAGCAACACTTGAAATGATTCATTAAAGGTAGATATATTCTTGAAAATATCATTATTAGCTGGGAAACCAACACTGGGCTAAGGAAGACAAACAAGATGTAGGCATGTTCTTGCTGGAATTTGAGAAAGCCTACAACAAGGTTGAGTGGTCATTCCCTGACCATGGTTCTTAAGGACTTTGGATTCCATACCAACAAATGTAATTGGGAAAAGGTTCTTCTAAAAGATGTTGGATCTCAAATCAATGTTAATCAATCTAAATCTGTAAGTTTTAGGCTTGAGAGGTCCATTAGGAAAGGCTACCCATTGGTACCCGCTCTTTTTGTGACAACCTCTAATGCTTTGCAATACTTTCTTAGACATGAGAGCATCTCTCCCACAATCAAAGGCATCACATTGCCTAACCATGAGGACCTTATCAATATGTAATTTACAAATGATACTACTCTCTTTGTCAATATAGATTCCCATCTAGTCAATCTTAATACTTTTTACCTAGCTTTAAGAGATAAGCTATTATATGCTACGCCTATTATGTGCTAAGCCTATTATGTTGAGTTGGCATACCAACCCATGCCTTGGTTCACTAAATATGAATTTAATTAGGAGGACCAACTAAGATGGCAAAGTATTTAGGCATACCATTTTCCACTAGCCTTCATCTCAAAGATATCTGGGAGTGGGTTAAAAATAAGATTGTGAAAAAGATCAATAAGTGGAATAAGAATCAACTATCATTGTGTAGAGCCCCGCCAAGGAACCCTTGGAACAAAGGGTTAAATATGCACTTAATATTTTTTTGAAACATGGTAAATATCATGTAACAATGTGCATCACATAAGCTTAAAATTCTACAAGATAAAACATGCAAGATAATACATCTTAACTCTCACATGATTGTAGGCAAGTAGAAGACTAAACAAACACTTGTAAAGGTTCCAAGAAAAATCAAACACATAATCGAAACAGAGAACACACATTCATGAGACTCTCCTGCAAGGATTTAGAAAACATCCTCGAATCATAAGAGGCTAAGCCAAAAAGAACTCATGGTGATACAATGAGGTGACTAACTCATCCTCTAAATCCATTAAGTTAATGTTCATTTTAGGCCCAAGTTAATATTCCTACTGTGATGTACCAAACCATGCAAGTCATTTTCCTTTCTAACCATGCTCATAAACAATAAAACAAATTATGATCCTCAATGATCAAGTACAAGGTCTGAAAGACATATAAGAACCCTTGGGAATCCAACTTGGAAGCACACACAAAATACCCAGTTCACCAAACTAATAGAAAAACCAAACTGGGCAGAGACGATGAAAGCAAGCAGAGACAATCATTTTTTTCTGCACAGACGTTGATCTGCATCAACACTGATTCATGACTAGTGAACCTTCTAAGAAAAAAGTCTCATTCCAGAGAGGCAGAGACATTGATCAATAGGTGGAGACATCGATCAATGCAGGCGTAGATGTCGATCTATGAAATCTTGCCAAAACACAAGGCATAAAAGATGTGAACCTAAGCCAACTCCAACGTACAACTAATACATTTTTAGATCCAGATCAAGGAGTACCAGATACACACAAATTGAGGAAATACTCACTTGATTGCAATAAGGCATCATATAACCAAAGAATTACACTACAATTATAACATCCATATGCATATTAAGGTCAAGTACATCAACATAAATAAAAATACTCTAAGATCATAATTGTAAGAGCATAAATGTATATATATCATGAGCCAAGTGAATCATATCATGAAGCACTCAATTCTCAAACTATCTTAATCTGGAGGAAGCCTACTACCTGTACATCAGTCCCCAACATTGGTATAGTGAAATGCCACCCTACCATATGGAACTCTTAGGACCACCCCACCGTGCTCACAAAGATAGTAACATGACCATAAACATAAGGCAAACACACAAGAAAGGAGTGTCTCTCTTACACACCAATCAAAATGCATGACTCAAGGATGAAAAAAGTCTGATTATAAACACATAGATGTAGAATACAAATGCACATGGAGAATACTCAACATGTGATCCTATGTCAAAATACAATCAAGAAATCACATAATCATAGTATACTTAGGGTACTACTAAGACCTATAAATGCTCACATGTAAGGACTCTAGTGGAGTGTCATTATTTTTCTCTGAATATCCCAAGAAGCGTCAAGTCTTTGATCAACGTCTGTAGACACCAGGATTGGAAAGTATCTTCAATAAACACCCTCGGGTGACTAGATACTATGTCTTCGATCAATGTCATCCAACATCCAAACACTGAATTACCTTTAATCAATACCCTCAAGTGACTAGATAGCTCATTACCCTTTTCCTTAAGCTTTAACCCATTCTATTTATTATGTTTTCACTTATTCAACACTTCTCCATGTTACCAGATCGAGCCACTTACAGGTCAGGGTACACATGAGAAGTCACTCCACAACTCTACCCAAGCAACAAAACCCTATCGTTATACAACACATAAAATAACAATGCAACAGGACCAAAAAGCCATACAACCCAAAATACACAGGGGACTCAACCAATCTCAAACTAAGAGCGTAGGTCACTTGGACCTCAGCTTAGGAGCATAGCTCGACTATATGCCTAGATGCAATCTCAAGCACCATACATCCACATATCACATGCAAGCTCAACCTCAAGCATTAAGTGTTACAAAACAAGGTAAAAATAAATAACAATAACCAAGAGAGAATCAAAGGCTCAAAATCAAGCTTCCATCAAAATATGAGAAGCACTCAATTGATCACAAGTTGAAAGTACAAGTCTCTCAAGATCCCATCAATTAGGCATAGCTCAACTATGCTCAAGGATATTATCTCAAGCACACAAATCAACAAACCCAAAGAAAATGGAAATCAAGCATAAAAAGGCCAAGAACCCAAGGCAAGAATGTCATGCACAATCACACTTTATTGGCCTAATCGCCAGGAGCATGGATCCAAGGATGTCCAACATATATACATGAGATACAAACATCACTAAATGCTCCAAGATGTTTCTCATGCCCCAAAACCCAATCGTAGAGCTCAAAAGAATAAAAATACCAAATTATATCAAAATTTAACAAAGGTTCCAAAATCAACATTTATCGTTGAAAGGACTCTTTCAGATCATGACAGAAAAATACCTAGAATTTCCTATGACCATTCTATTTCCACAATCATACTCATTGTAATCGAGACTACAAACTTCAATAGTTAGATCATGCCAAACATGAAAACTAGTAGGTTTTGGATGGCACACAAAAAGATGTGGCAAAGAATGGTGCAGGAGCACCCCTCCTAAGGTCTAGTAGATTTTTTGAAAGGCCTAAGAATCCTTGAGGATAATTGGATCCCTTTTTGATGTAATAAAGCCTAATTGTGAGACTAGTTGGCCCAAGGTGTACTTATAAGCCTTGTGGTCAAACTTAGTCAAAGGGAAATATTTTTGTGGATTTTATTGGTTTTAGGTGTCTTAAATGTTTTTGAGTGAAAATTCACTCATTAGGAGTGCCTAGGGGTCCTAGGTAGTTAGGACTTCAAAAATTGCAAAATTGTTGCAATGTTGTAAAAAGTTGCTTAGCAACTTTTTGTCAAAATTTGCTCTAAGCTCTCCAACGGTCACAATGGTTTGTAAAAAAGTTTTAGACATTGGATTTAGGAGATATAAGACCATGAATGATGAATTCAAAAGGTTTTTCATGGATGTGAGATTTGGTGAAATTTTTTGAGAAGAATACAATTCTTATTTACTGGTAACTATCTGGACTTTTCATACTTTCTGTACTATAATTGGATTGAAACCATTTTTGTTTCTTCTTGGTGGTATAATAGGGTGTTTTTTTGGTTTGAATGTAATTGGTCTGATCGATTGGTGTTGATTTTGAAGGAAGGAATTATTGTGTTTACTGAGACTGCCAGTGGAACCCTCCATAACCTAGGGTCTGAAGATGTGCCCCTAACTTGTAACTCCACCATTTGATCACCATGGCCATGGGGTGGACAAAAATAGGGGTAGGGCTTGTTAGGATTCTAGAAGGATAGATGAAGAAGAGTTTGTTTTCTATTTTTGTCACCAAGCCCTAGCCGAGCATCCCTTATGTGCTTGACTACAAGTGACTGGTGTTTAATGCACAAGGCCCCATAAGGAGTGGGAAGAAACATTATAAGTGCGGATTTGGTGTTCTTAGGAGTAATAATACTTTCCATAAGAATTGGTTTTATTTAAGGAATCTATTTGGGAGTACTTTCCTCGATAACAGGCCTAATTATCCCTATTAGGTCTCTGGTCCATATAGATGTTTAAGAGACTCAATATTGGAGTCATGATTCAATTATATAGAATTCGGTGTATCTCCCAAAAGGGTACTCAGAAGTGTGGTCTCTCAGAGAGGTCCTTTTTATGTTATAAGAGTTAAGGTGGAAAAACCCTCTGCTTAGGGCTACTATCTGAGCTTGTCCTACTATGCCTAAGAAGACAATTTGGAAATTGAGATCATTAGGACTTTGTGGAAGGTTCTAAGTGATCCTAACTTGCATAGATTTGGTCAGTGAAACCCTATCTACTACCTATGGTGAATCATGAAGGGGTTTTTTCATTTTCTCATGTGTGTGAAGGAGTCCTTGTGAGGATACTTAATATGAAATTTTGAACACACTAACTCTAGTGTGGTTGGATTGACATGAAGGATTTCTAGTATGCAGAAGGGAGTTGCAGAACCTTGAGGAAGGTTAACATGTTTTACCTAGGAGTTCTAGGTAGAAGGACTCAATAAGCTAGCCATTTGCGGCTTGAGGGCTAGGGAGATTGTGAAGTGGTTGTTTGTGGTCAATTCCTACACCACAAGGCTCCACTCTGCATCAAGTGGTATCAGAGCTTTGGAGAATCCTTAAGGGAAGGATTAGTGTATATATCATCAAAGGAGTTAGGAGAAGAGGCCCAAGCAATGCCTCCAAAACTAACTAATGTAGTTCTAACTTGCCAATATTGTACAAGAGAAAGCAGAGCAGAATAGATGGATAAAGGTAGAACTAGAGAGGTTGAAGGGAAACGTTGATGGAAGAGAGAAAGTATTCTCAGAGAGAGATGAAGAAGGGGAAGAGGAGACATTCCCTAGGTGGGAAGAAGAGGAGATTCCTTTAGAGCATAGGTACCTTCTAAATTCCCTAAAGTCTGTGGAGAGAAGGACCATGGAGAATAAAATAGATCTGCCCATATTCAGTGGGAAGATGGATCATGATATGGTAATAGACTGGTTGGAGTCCCTAAACGTTTTTGTTGAATGTGAGGAGATCCTTCAGAATCAGAGGGTCAAAGTGGCAAAATTCAAGTTGAAGGGAGAAACATTAACATGGTGGAACTTCATCCAAGGAGAAAGGGTAAAGGAAGGGAAGACTATAATCTCTACATGGAGTAGAATGACTGCTAAGGTAAAGGAAACCTACATCCTAGAGGACAATGAAGTCCAAATTCATAAAAGGACACACAATCTAAAACAAAAGGAGATGGATGTAAGCACTTACACTAAGGAATTCAAAAGCTCAGTATGAAATCCAAAACAATGGAGACTAAAGTGAGAAGGTGGCCAGATATCTCAATGGCCTAAGGATAACATTCAGGATGAATTAAATCTCTTGAATCCTGACAAAGTGCATAGATGCTATCAGTTAGCATTAAAGGTGGAAGAAAAGACAAAGATAAGATAAGAGAAAAATAACATAGGTGGAGGAAGAAATAGCAAAGGTATAGGAATGTCCAATGGAAGAAGATATAGTTTCAGACCTCAAGGTGAATCTAGTCAAGGAGGATCTCAGGGAGAGAGTAGTTTCAGGGGGAATTATAGAGGAAGGAGGTCAAATTGCCAAGGTATATTTGGAGGAATAAATGGGGGTCCCTTGAGATGTTTTAATTTCAATCAAGTGGGTCATCATGCTCACAGTTGCTGGAGAGGATAGGGTCAAACACACAAGGAGATAGAAGGAAACAACTAATCTAAGAGGATTCACAAAGTGCCAATTCACCATCCAAGGAGTTGGATCCAGAAGGAGTGCGCTTGATGATGAGGAATTTGTTGAAGGTCCCTGCAACCCAAGAGCCACCCCAAAGGAAGACCATTTTCAGAACAAACTGCAAGAGCCACGGTAAGGTCTGCAAATTATTGTTGATTCAGGTTTCAAAGAGAATCTAGTGTGTAAAGAAATGGTTGAAAAATTAAATCTTAACAGGATTCCTCATTCTTACCCATATAAAGTGTCTTGGCTTACAAAAGGACAACAAACAATAGTTGATTAGCAAGCATGGTTAGATTTTTCTATAGGGGAATATAAAGACAAAATACTATGTGATATTGTAGACATGGATGCATGTCACATCTTGTTAGGTCACCCTTGGCAATATGACCTTAAAGCCCAACATGATGGGATGAAAAACACTTATTCTATCACTAAGGATGGGAATAACTACACCATGAAACCAATAATGGATCCTAAGTTTGATAAATAGAAAGAACCAATGATTATATTGGTAGGAGAAAAAAATATGGTAGAAACCATTAAAGAAGCATAGATAGGTTATACTCTAGTGCTAAAACCCAAGGAGAAAGTGGAAAAACAAAAAGATTAGAATTTACCCAAGGAGATAGATGAATTGTTGGAAAGATATAAAGGTGGTATTGTAGGAGACCTACCCAATGCCCTCCCACCCTTAAGAGTCATATGCCATCATATTGATATGACAACTGGTGCATCTCTACCAAACAAAGTAACATATAAGCTAACCCCTGGTCAAAATGCAGAGATTTCAATACAAGTGTAGGAGTTGTTGAACAAATGGATAAAACAAAAGAGCCTAAGCACATGTGTAGTCCCTAGTGTGCTAGCACCCAAGAAGGATGGGAAGTGAAGGCTCTGCACTGATTCTAGGGATATAAAAAAGATCACAATCAAGTATAGGTTCCCTATAACCAGAATTGAAGACGTGTTGGATCAACTAGGGGGTGCATGTTTATTTTCCAAGATAGAACTTAAGTATGGTTATCACAAAATTAGAATTAGAATAGGAGATGAGTGGAAGACAACTTTCAAAACCACATAGCATTTGTATGAATGGATTGTAATGCTATTTGGTATCAGTAATGGACCGAGTACATTCATGAGATTCATGAATGAAGTACTCCATGATTTCATTGGAAAATTAATAGTTGTATACTTAGATGATATACTTGTTTTCAGTAGGTCAAGGAAAGAGAATTTGGACCATCTTAATCATGTCCTAAAAAGGCTTCATGAACACCAATTAATGATAAATTTAGAGAAGTGTATTTTTATGGAGGAGGAGTTAACATATCTTGGTTTTGTTATTTCAAAGGGGACATTAAATATGGATCCAGAAAAGGTGGATGTAATCCTAAGTTGGCCAAACACAAGGACACCAGGAGAAGACATAAGTTTCCATGGCTTAGAAACCTTCTATAGGAAACTCATTAGGAATTTCAGCCAGATTTGTGCACTATTTTTGGACGCCATCAAGGGAGGTAAGAAATTTAAGTTTGAATGGAATACAAGGGCTGATGAAGCATTTGAGTATCTTAACAATAGGGTAGTATAATTTCCTATTCTCACACTTCCTAATTTCAATAAAATCTTTACTGTGGAGACTGATGCAAGCAATATATCCATTGGGAAAGTGATCAATCAAGAGGGAAGACCTATTGCTTTCTTTTCAGAAAATCTTAATGAGGCTAAGAAGAAGTATAGTACTTATGACTTAGAACTCTATGCAATGGTCCAAGCACTTAAAAAGCTGAGACATTACCTTCTTCCCAAAGAGTTCATTGTCTTCACTGATAACCATGCATTTAGTTACCTAAATGGATAGGAGAAACTAAGTTTCAGACACATGAAGTGGGTGGAACAACTACAAGCCTACACATTAACCATTAAACACAAAAAGGGCCAAGAAAACAAGGTGGCTAATTCTCTGAGTAGGAGAGTCAATCTGATCCAAGAGATACAAGTTCAAAGCATACAAATTGATGCCCTTAAAGAATTATACAAAAATGATCCAGACTTTGGGGAAATATATGAAGTTTATAATGCACTTTCTGATGCATATAACATTGTGTATTTTGATTATTTGATTTAGACTTGTCTTTTGTTCAAAGGAGGGAAACTATGCATCCCAAAGTGTTCAATGAGGAAATTTAATCAAGGAGAAACATTGTGGTACCTTAAGTGGTCATTTTGGCATAGACAAAACACCTGAATTGTTGAGGAGGCACTACTACTGGCCTAAAATGAAGATAGATATAAGGAGGTTTGTAGAATCTTGTTCAATTTGTCAAAGGGCTAAAGGAGTTATCACAAATCAAGGACCCTATCAGCCCCTACCAATCCCAACCAAACCATGGGAAAGTATTAGTATGGATTCCATTATGGGATTACCTAGACCAAAATAGGGATTTGACAATGTGTTTGTCATAGTAGATCACTTCAGTAAGATGGATCATTTTTTCTCGTGCAATTCAACCAATGATGCATCCCACATTGATCATATTTTCTTTAGAGAAGTGGTCAGAATCCATGGTTTACCTCTCTCAATCATGGGATTCTATTCTCCCTCAAGAAGAGTACGCATATAATGATACCAATAATAGGAGCACTGGTAAACCACCTTTCCAAATCAACTATGGACTGCACCCTAGAGGAATCATGGAGTTAAGGGATCTGCCAAATGAATTTAAGGAAAGTGCACAAGGAGAGGAATTAGTATATTTGATCAAATAGGTACATGAGAAAGTTAAAGCCACATTGCAATCTAATATAGAAAATTATAAGGTTCAAGCAGATCACAAAAGGAGACATGTCACTTTCAAGGTAGGAGACCAAGTATGGGCATATTTGAAGAAGGGCAGACTACCCAAGGGGAAACACACAAAGCTACAAATGAGGAAGATAGGCCCTTGTAAAATCCTCCATAAATTTGGAGAGAATGCTTATGAAATCTCCCTCCCTCCTACTATTTCTATTTCACCTATTTTCAATGTCTCTGATCTCACTCTTTTCAAGGGTGATGCAAGTTCTGATATTTCTTTGGAGGATGATGAAGGTGAACAGGTTGAGCGGCTTAATGATCTTCTTTCGAGACAACCAATGCAACTGGAGAATATCTTGGACAAAAAAGTTGTGAAACAAACTAGGAGGAACACGTATAAACACTATCTGGTTAAGTGGAAAGGCTTACCAGACCTGGGTGCTACATGGATGGATGAAAAGACCATAGCCAAGCATGGCACCAGATTGGAGGAGTTACTCTCAAGTGGGAACTTGAGTTTTCAAAACCTGGGGAGTATGGTGTAGGAGAACCCCTCTTAAGGTCTAGTAGATGTGTTTCAAAGGCCTAAAATGCCTTGAGGATCATTGGATCCCTTGTCAATGTAATAAAGCCCAATTGTGAGACTAGTTGGCCCAAGGTGCACTTATAAGCCTTGTGATCAAACTATGTCAAAGGGAAAGATTTTTATGGATTTTAATGGTTTTAGGTGTCTTAGATGTTTTTGAGTCAAAATTCACTCATTAGGACTCTCTAGGGGTCCTAGGTAGTTAGGACTTCAAAAATTGCAAAATTGTTGCAATGTTGTAAAAAGTTGCTTAGCAACTTTTGCAACTTTTTGTCAAAAGTTGTTCTAACCTCTCCAACGGTCAAAATGGTTTGTAAATCAGTTTCATACATTGGATTCAGAAGATATAAGAGCATGGATGAAAAATTAAAAAGGTTGTTCATGGATGTGATATTTGGTGACAAATTTTGAGAAGAATAAAATTTCATTTTTCTAGTAACTGTCTGGAGTTTTCATACTTTTCGTACTCTAATTGGATTGAAACCATTTTTGTTTCTTCAAGGTAGTATAGTAGGGTGTTTTGTGGTTTGAATGCAACTATTCTGATTGGTTTGTGTGGAGTTTGAAGGAAGGAATCATTGTGTTTACTGAGATTGCCAATGAAACCCTCCATAACCTAGGGTCTGAAGATGTGCCCCTAAATTGTAACTCCACTAATAGATCACCACAACCATGGGAGGAATATAAGTAGGGGTAAGGATTGTTAGTATTCTAGAAGGACAGATGGAGAAGAGTCACCAAGTCCTAGTCGAGCATCCCTTATGTCCTCGGCTACAAGTGACTAATTTTTAATGCACAAGGCCCCATAGGGACTGGGAAGAAACATTATAAGAGTGGATTTTGTGTTCTTAGTAGTAGGAATACTTTACCTAAGAATTGGTTTGATTTGGGGAATCCATTTGGGAGTACTTTCCTCAATAATTAGGCCTAATTAGCCTTATTAGGTCTCTGGTATATATAGGTATTTAAGAGACTCAAGACTGGAGTTAGTTATATGGAATTTGGTATATATCAAAAAAGGGTACTCAGAAGTGTGGGCTCTCAGAGAGGTCCTTTTGAAGTTATAAGAGTTAAGGTGGAAAAAACTTTTTCTTAGGGCTACTAGCCGAGCCTTTCCTACAAGGCCTAAGAAAACAATTTGGCAGTTGAGATCATTAGGACTTCATGGAAGGTTCTAAGTGATCCTAACTTGCATAGATTTGGTCAATGAAACCATAACTACTCCCTATGGGGAAGCATGAAGTGGTTGTGCATTTTATGATGTGTGTGAAGGAGTTCTTGTGAGGATACTTGATATGAAATATGGAACACACTAACTATAGTGTAGTTGGATTGACATGAAGGCTTTCTAGTATGCAGAAGGGAGTTGCAGAACCTTGAGGAAGGTTAATGTGTTTTCCCTAGGATTTATAGGTAGAAGGACTCAATAAGTTATCCATTTGCGGCTTAAGGGATAGGGAGATTGTGAAGTGGTTATTTTGGGTCAATTCCTACACCATAAGGCCCCACTTTGCATCAAAGAAAAAGCACAAAAATAAAAATTCAAATGAAGTGAAAAGAAAAAATCCCATTGTTTTCTATATGCCATGTAATACCCTCTCAGATGACTATACTATTATTTTGTGTTTGGCAGTTTGATATAAACTATATGATTTCAATTGTTTACTTTTTGGTAGATCTAGATGATATTATGCTCAGTTAAATGTTTTGATATATATGTGTGTTCATGATTAATGTCTTTATGAAAAAGAATTATTATATGTAATGAATGGAATTCTAACCTTTCCCACTTATAATGTGCTATTCTGACTAACATGCTTTCAAGAATCCTTTATGATGCTTTACTTTTGGTATATATGTCAGATGTATTTTCATGACTCAGGATGAAGTCGTAGTTACTCACTTAGCTGAGGTCCACACAATGTATCGATCTTGGTCATCTGTTTGCAATGTGTTATATATGTATGTATATGTTTCTATGCACATGTATCTCTCCTTGGTGATGCAGGATTACAGGTACCGAGTATCGTCTCCACCTGGCTCCACAGGTTTGAGCGTGCTCTCTAAATCCTCGATCGTTTTTGTGACAGAGATAACACCTGATTCCATAAGACTAATCCTTACCTTGATCCTTGTCCCCAAGTTGGGTCCTTTTGGGAATTGTCTTTTATTATGATTTGATGTCCGTTTATTGACGCTTGGCATTTGGTCAATTGTGGATATTTGTTATGGAACTAGGTGAATATTATTTGTGGTTGAATTGTGGTTTATAATTATTGGATGACGTGATTGAGTTATTTGTGCATGGTAATATACCTTTTTCTAATGTATTTAAATAATTCGTGCACACACATAGGCATATGGGTGCACACATAAGCATATGTCTATATATAAATATATTTATGTAATACTATAAATATGCCTATATTAATGTATTAATAAAGGGATGTGTGTATGTAATTATTCATTATATGTCTTTCTTGTTTTAAGAAAAGAAATTAAGTGTCTTATGAAATTACATTTCTCTATTAATAAGGAAAGTAATTAATCAAAGTAAATGTTGGAATAAATAATGAAGAGTTACCTTAAGCATGAAATAAAACATAAAGTAACTAGGGATGTAATTTAACTAAAGTGTTCTCGGGAAACTACCTATGCATTAAATTTATCTAAAAGACTATTATGTACAAACTATTAACCAATAAATAGTTACAGATGGTTGCATTGGTTGAACTCCCCGAGCAACCAATCCAGCAACGTATTTATATTAAGGGAATATAGTAAGTAGGAGTTAGGAAGAGGACGGAGGAAAATTATACTTAGAGAAATTTATACATATCTGGAAACTATTAGTAAGATAGAGGGAAACATTGGGAGAGCATCTGACTGGTTAAAAGGCTAAAGAAGCATAGGCTTGGGAGGATAGGATTGGATTATGTCAAAGGTCTCCGCAGGACTCCAGGTAGGCTCTACCCGGAAAAGAGCATCGTGTCTATTTAATTACTATGATTGTTTATTGTCTTCTGTGGTTATATGAATAATGTAATTCCTTTGTGTGTATTTAAACGTTTATGCTTTCTCATAAGAATGCAATAATGAAGTATGCTTGGTAGTGAAATTGGTTTATGAGTTGTTGTATATTGTACTTCTCTGTGTATTTCCTTCTTAGAATGTATTTGCTTTCTGATAGAACCTCATTCTATAGATGATATGTAGATTATCTTCTCACTTAGAACTTTGTCTTGGGTGGTCACCTTTCTGCACCTTGCACATATGGGAAGAAACTTAATAGATTTTCCATAAGGGTAGATGGGCTTGAGGGATACTTTAGAAGGAGAACCGAGGATTAACAAATGGGTATCTCTCTGATTCTGCCTTCTGGGTCTCCATCTGATTCAGTTTTACCCGGAAGGTGGAATCTAAAGGTTGTTGTCCAGAGGATGCATAGGTCTTGACCACCTATGTAGAACTGGGTACCACCTACATAGGAAGCACCACCTATGCCGGTTGTACCACCTGCGTAGGTTAGGTCACCACCTGCGTAGGTTAGGTCACCACCTGCGCAAATTAGAGCCCCACCTGCGTAGCTTAGGGTTCCATATGTGTAGGACTCTTCTAGTTGACATTTTAGGGTTCCTGAAAGGGTTTAGGGTTTGGTTTTGACCTAGGGTTGGCTCTAGAGGTTGTCCATACTTGCAGAATACGCTATTTATGCATGTTGATTATGTTTTTGATCATGTATAAGCTTGTTATAAGATTTGGAACCCTGATTAGGGTTAGGGTTGTTCATGTACCCTAGGAACCTTGTGTGACCTTCTTTATGTTCCAGGTGGATGTTATGAACTCTTGTATACTATTTTTTCTTATCTTTATGTACTTTGATGAGTTTGATAGAGGTAGGAAACCTAGGAACACTAGGTGAGTGGCTCACAGTGTGGGGCCGGGGCCCTAAGTGGCTAGTACCAGGGTAACCCACTGTGGAGTTGATTAATCCAGTGATAACAATAATAATTTATGGGAAGGGAATTAAACATTAATAAGATAAGCCTCACCCATGCTGGTAGTGCTAGTAAAGGCTATGGATGGGAGTGGGAGAAGGTGCTATTGCGGTAGCACAATCGAACAGTCTCATCCCTATGAGAGATGTTCGGTTCTGCATGTGCCTACTTGGGGGTCGGGGCCAGAGTGGCTGACCAGGGTAACCCAAGGGGTGAGGGCTATGCGATGACACTCACCTAGCATTTCTTAGAGTTTCTATCGATGTGTCTTATGTTTTGTATTCTCCTCATGTTTTCAATTATGTTTTGGGGAAATGCACTACCCTCATCTTAGGAATGGCCTAGTTATCACTTTCTTGTGTGGATCATGGTGTTTATCTCCTAGCATGGGGGAGTGGATCCTTTTTGGGTATCCACATGGTTGGGTGGTAAATATTTTATCGAGGTATTGCTCGTAGAGTTGTGGATGGATCCTACTTGTGCTTTCTCTAGAATTGCGAAGGATGAAGACTTTCTTGTTGTTCCACATTGTTGATCATGTAATGATATTTCATTAATGTAACCTCCCAAGAGGAGATGAATGTAAATCAATATTTGATATATTTCAGATTGATGTAATGGGATGGGTA
>MU226565.1:1381764-1401136 GCA_018584345.1 Thuja plicata
CCAATCCAGCAATGTATTTATATTAAGGGAATATAGTAAGTAGGAGTTAGGAAGAGGACGGAGGAAAATTATACTCAGAGAAATTTATACATATCTGGAAACTATTAGTAAGATAGAGGGAAACATTAGGAGAGCATCCGATTGGTTAAAAGGTTGAAGAAGGATAGGCTTGGGATGATAGGATTGGATTACGTCAAAGGTCTCGGCAGGACTCTAGGTAGGCTCTACCCAGAAAAGAGCATCCTATCTATTTAATTACTATGACTGTTTATTGTCTTTTGTGCTTATATGAATAATGTAATTCCTTTGTGTGTATTTAAACGTTTATGATTTCTCATAAGAATGCAATAATGAAGTATGCTTGGTAGTGAAATTGGTTTATGAGTTGCTGTATATTGTACTTCTCTGTGTATTTCCTTCTTAGAATGTATTTGCTTTCTGATAGAACCTCATTCTATAGATGATATGTAGATTATCTTCTCACTTAGAACTTTGTCTTGAGTGGTCACCTTTCTGCACCTTGCACATCTGGGAAGAAACTTAATAGATTTTCCATAAGGGTAGATTGGTTTGAGGGATACTTTAGAAGGAGAACTGAGGATTACCAAATGGGTATCTCTCTGATTCTGCCTTTTGGGTCTCCATCTTATTTAGTTTTACCCGAAAGGTGGAATCTAAAGGTTGCTGTCCAGAGGATGCATAGGTCCTGACCACCTGCGTAGAATTGGGTACCACCTGTGCAGGAAGCACCACCTATGCAGGTTGTACCACCTGCACAGGTTAGATCACCACCTGCGCAGCTTAGAGCCCCACCTGCGCAACTTAGGGTTCCATCTGCGCAGGACTCTTCCAGTTGATGTTTTAGGGTTCCCGGAAGGGTTTAGGGTTTGGTTTTGACCCAGGGTTGGCTCTAGAGGTTGTCCATACTTGTAGAATACCCTATTTATGCATGTTGATTATGTTTTTGATCATGTATAAGCTTTTTATAAGATTTGGAACCCTGATTAGGGTTAGGGTTGTTCATGTACCCTAGGAACCTTGTGTGACCTCCTTTATGTTCCAGGTGGATGTTATGAACTCTTGTATACTCTTTCTGCTTATATTTATGTACTTTGATGAGTTTGATAGAGGTAGGAAACCTAGGAACACTAGGTGAGTGGCTCACAGTGTGGGGCCGGGGCCCTAAGTGGCTAGTACCAGGGTAACCCACTGTGGAGTTGATTAATCTAGTGATAACAATAATAATTTATGGGAAGAGAATTAAACATTAATAAGATAAGCCTCGCCCATGCCGGTAGTGCTAGTAAAGGCTACGGATGGGAGTGGGAGAAGGTGCTATTGTGATAGCACAATCAAACAATCTCATCCCTATGAGAGATGTTTGGTTCCGCATGTGCCTACTTGGGGGCCGGGGCCCAGAGTGGCTGACTAGGGTAACCCAAGGGGTGAGGGCTATGCGATGACACTCACCTAGCGTGTTTTAGAGTTTCTATCGATATGTCTTATGTTTTGTATTCTCCTCATGTTTTCAATTATGTTTTGGGGAAATGCACTACCCTCTCCTTAGGAATGGCCTAGTTATCACTTTCTTGTGTGGATCATGGTGTTTATCTCCTAGCACGGGGGAGTGGATCATTTTTGGGTATCTACATGGTTGGGTGGTAAATATTTTATCGAGGTATTTCTCATAGAGTTGTGGATGGATCTTGCTTGTGCTTTCTCCAGAATTGTGAAAGATGAAGACTTTCTTGTTGTTCTGCATTGTTGATCATGTAATGATATTTCATTAATGTAACCTCCCAAGAGGAGATGAATGTAAATCAATATTTGATATATTTTAGATTGATGTAATGGGATGGGTAGTTTTAGGAAAATGGGAAAAGGGATCAACTATCTTTCAATGTAAAAGATGTATTTATTAAAGAAAAGAAGTGAACTTTGCTTATGGAAAATATGATAGAATTATGATGTTTCATGGTTATGAAAGAAAATAAGAGAATTGGTTATATTGATATTGAAAATGCAATGATGGTTTATTTCTAAATAGCATGCAATAGTTATTAGGAAAAATCTTTACTTTATGCACACTTCTTTTAAAAGTTTGAAAAGAAAAGAATCATGATATGTTAGAAGTCAAATGATTTAGACAAACAAAAATTATGTAACGAATATGTTAGAGACTATGTTATAATGAAAGTTATGGTTAAGTCATGTTCGTTGGGGAACCTAGGGAGAATCTGTAATCAAAATGTGTGACTTTAGAACTTAAAAAAAAAATGCTTATAGACTCTTAACTGAGTAAACTTTCTAGTTTCTTCCTGGTTCCCTCGCGGGGCATGACATGCCCGACATCACACTTTTCAAATAAAATTCCCATTCTGGGTTCACACGGAAAATCATGCAGCATAATGGAAAAAAACATGCATTCCAAAAGTGGAAAATACACATAGGCCCAACCAGGTAACATAAAGCAATGCAATTGTGAGGGAACACTAGTTCTCAGCCCACAAACTAATACAAATTTACTTCATTCAAAAAGACAAACCGAATCAAAATATGGAAAGAGCCCTACCTCACACAAAGTAAAAATCACCAAAACAGGTGCAAGAAATCAAATACTCTGAGAAAAGGAAAATAGCTCCATAGTAAGGTAAGGAATCATGGCATGAATCCAACGAGCCACTACCCATAAAAGTTCGATACCTAAGTTTCTCCCAACAAGCAAAAGTTGAATTTCTCCACAAGAAGGTTGGAGAAAATTCACAAAACTCCACAAAAACCAAAAGTGAGTAAAACTTCACTTCCAAAAAATAAAAATGCCATCTTCCAAAAAGGCTTTTCCCAATTAAAAAAATCAAATAAAATAGAAAAATCACTTAGCTCCCAAAAGCTCAAGGAATTAATTAATTAAATTCCCATAATAAAAGATTGTGCCCAAGGCAACCCTATTTGCAATAAAATGAAATCCCCAAATACATTAAAAATCAACATTTAATTAACATCTTCTAGGACAACTGTGAAGCTCTAAATGCAGAGACATGCTCAAGGGTATAACATAGTATGCAATATGAATTTGGATTTACCAACACATACCAGAGGGATAATAATAAATTATGGATACATCGTCCACACAGGGACAATATTGGCTCAGTATGAAAATTCAAAGCTACTATCTCCTTTGCCACTATCGGGGATATAGACACACTCAAATCCTGCAACTCAAGAAAAATATTTTTGGTACGTATTCACTAAAACAAGCAAACATCAAGTGTAGATGCTCATGATACAATAGTCAAAGCACATATAATATGTGATAACAAACAGTGAAGGAGAGAAATACATTGTGTGGATCTCATGAATGTGTCACTATGACTTCACCTCACTTTGTACCAACACAAAGGGAATAATATAGCAATTATGCGGTATAGCAACAAACATCTTATCATTAAATTTAACCATTGTATTTAAATTTAAAGTATTTAAATAAACCACTTTACAAAAATATGAGCATAAATAAGTGAAAGTAAATAACTGAAATATCTAATTGCATATAAGGCACAATAATCGTAGAGTCTAATAATATCATCCTGATACAAAATCAATAGTCTCAAATGCAAAATACACCAGATATCATCAAGCATCATGATGTAGGTATGATCAAAACACTAATAATGGTATAATCTAACATATACATCATCAATGTTGTAGTAATTGAAATAAAGGATGGTAATCAAGTACCTTAGACAACGCAACCACCAGATCACATCTCATGGGTACTCATGGAATGACATCATGATACAATCTGTTAGTAAATAGATTTTGCATTGTGATTTCTTCTTTGAAATAACCCTGTTACCTTGTAAGAAGTGACAAAAAAATAACAACAGTTTCAGAGATTGTTGTAGGATAAAAAATTTCCTCTACATTTGAGAGGGGCAACTCCCTCGTATGATAGGGGTATTTTATATTTTGGGGTTTTAAAGAATGAAAATGCAAGAGAGGATGGGAAAGAAAGTGAGAAATATACTTTATCTATAAATATTTAACACATCTAATTCAAAATACCAAGATAGATATGTTAAATCAATTCACATAAGATATTCTAGAAAGCATAGCTATCATCAATGTACATACGAACAAAAATAATAACCCACAAGAACTATTTGAAAACACTTCCAAAATTGTCCTTTATTGCTTTTCTTGTAAGTACCATTCAAGTTTCTATACAATGTCCTTCTATGAAAGAGTGGAACCATTTTTAATGATGATTTTTATATATGAGTGGTGTCACCACTTAGATTAACTCCTTAGCTATCTCGTGTAACTAGCTAACTACTTCATGTAACTACTTGGTAGTTATCTGAGATGATTTTTTTAGAATAACCTTTAGAGAAATTTCCAAATGCAATCACTTAGAATAACTTTCCAATTTAGAATAACTAATTTCAGAGCATAGGTTAGGATTAACCTAACATTTACATTTGTAGGGTCCAAACAAAACTTTTGAAACAAGAAGAGGAAGAAATATAATTCATATAAAAACATTTATAACAAACAAAAATATGACTTGCAAAGACTCAAAACCCAAAAAATATACATGATTTATTAAAATATTTTCACTGATCCTTTGCAGTTGCTGATGAAACCTTTGAGGAAGAAGCTGACACTAAAAGCTTATCTATTTGAAGATGAGACTTTTCTTTGAATTCTCTGAAACATTTGATGGTAGGGGCAACCAACTTAATTTTTGGAACACCAATATTTGTCATCCTTATTTTCCAAGTCCTCTGACTTTTATGCATCTCGCCCTATCGAGCAAGTATCAAAAAGCTGTGAGAGATGTAGAAATGTTGCTCATTCTATCTCTAGCATCTTCATTGAATGCCCCCTTGATAAAAAGTTCCCTGTCAATCATGTTATTGAAACTCTCCTGAATTATCTGAAGTTCTCCTGATACTGATTCTGTAGGATGGATGACAAAGATCTCATTCTAAATTTTGGTTTTTATTTAATTACAACTTATCTCTAGTTTTTCTTACTCAACTACAACCTAATTGATGATTATCAGCTTCCATTCTATAGCCTCAAGCTAGGGTTCAGAATAATTCTCCCTTGCATTTGGGAAAATATTTTCAGCAACCAAGACATTGACATCTATTTCTGTCATTTCTTTGAGGTCCCTCATAATGTCTTTCCACAACACATCCTCTTTTCTAGTATTCCCTAATTCTTTTTCAGCAACTTGTCTCCTGATTTATGCTTCATCGTAAATATATTTAGTCCTTGTGAAGAAACTAAAAGCATTTGTTTTGATTCTGTTCACCCATTTTTGAGTCGTCTTTCCATAAGATTAATACTTATGGATATTTTCAAGAGATCCTCTTTCGATCTCCCCTTGAGGTCTCGTGAAGACTAATGAGTGATATATGCTTAATTGAAAAGTAGAATTTTTTGTGAGGGCTCTTACATAGGGTATGAGGTATTGTGCTTGTTGTTTGTACAACTCTTTTGCAAGTGTACCCTTCTCAACTCTTTGCAGTAGATTTTTGGTAACAACCCAGAAATTCTATATATCTCCATCTTTAGTAGAAGGCCCCAGATTGGACCTTGTCATGACAAAAGAAGTTGGTGTGGCTTCATCTACATTCTTATTTGAAATGGGTTGTGCTATTTCAATGCAAAGATTCCATGTTACTGAATCCATCTTTAACCTTGAATCCCTGTTAATTGAAAAATGGACTTCAAAAATTAAAAAAACTATGTCAATTCTTGTAAAAAAAAAAACTAAAACAATTATAGGCATAAACTTCATCCATTTTTACACATTTCATCTGTTTACATCATCCTCAAATTCTAAATACAAACGCTAGTTTTTATGTCGTTAAAGTTGAACAGTTTGCATGTTGTGATCCTTTTCCTTTATAAAAATGTGACACAGGTTTGTACTTTTACCTTGCACAGATTCCCTGTTACTGAATCCATCTTTAACCTTGAAGCCACCTTGGTCTTCTTTTGTTTCTCGGATCTCTAGAATAGACTCAATACTGTACTAAATTCAAGGATGATCATTTCTACCACTTTTATTTTCTTCATCAAACTCTGTTCTATCCTTGTAAGAGAAGAAGGCTGAGAAGACTCTAGTACTTCAACTTCCTAAGGATGTTGTTGCATTGGTGGAGGGGAAATAGTTCGTTCTAGAGCTTCTTGTAAGGGAAGAATCATTTCTGACAAGGGAGGAGGTGTGACATCCATAGTTGGATTAGGTTCTTTTGGTGGTAGAGAATCCATCACAATTGAAGGTGACATTGTCAATATCTCCTCATTATTTTCAGGATCATCCTGGATTTCAATTGGGCTTTTCACCTTTTCCTTCCTTTGCACAAGTTTTCTTTCTCTCTTTTTATTTTTCTCTTTTCTTTTTCTCCTTCGATTCATCAGCATAGGTATGTTGAAGGTTGTTGTTCCTCGAGGGATCTTCATCACCATCATCTCCTTGGGTAATCTATTAAGAACTAGTGACTACATCTGGCACTTTAGATGGAGTGGGTGACGAAGAGCCCCATTGATGATCGATTTTTC
This sequence comes from Thuja plicata, assembly GCA_018584345.1. Taxonomy (NCBI): domain Eukaryota; kingdom Viridiplantae; phylum Streptophyta; class Pinopsida; order Cupressales; family Cupressaceae; genus Thuja; species Thuja plicata. The sequence goes on from MU226565.1 coordinate 1,388,344, forward strand.
TCCTTGGAGTCTCCTTCTTATTTGGTGGCCTTGTGGTAATTTTAGCCATCTTCTTCTTAATCTAGGTTTCTGACCTTTTGATTACCAAGGCAGTTCTCTCACTAATTTCTCTAACTTCTAGGTCTTTCCAATTAATCTCTAGGAGAGCTTGAACCTGAATCTTTTCGAAGTAGATAGGGTCTATTAGATCGTACTCATCATCTTCTATGTTATCTACAATCCAATCCATCTTAAAATATTGCATTTGCTGCAAGGTGAGCCTTGATAATTCTCGTCTTTTGACTTCATACTCGTCATTACAATCCTCCCATAAATCTTCAATATTGGCGAAATGTAGGTAACAGGGACCCAATTGGATATTATCCCTCACGTACCGTTTACTGTCAAAAGGAAATCTCATCCTGTAACCAAACGGATTAATCTTGACCAATTCTCTTTTGATATTTAGTGCTTCTAATACTATTTTGCAGCAATAATGGTCGAGAGAAATAGGGAAAAGGGATATTGTTCTTCTTTTTAGCTTAACACCTTTTATTAACTTCACTCAGCTATCAACAAACCTCAATTAAGATAAGCTTGTCATCCATATATCTAGGTGATTTGATAGGATAGCCATCAAATCCACCTATCCGCAAATAAGTGAGCTTCGGAAACTGGATGAAGAAACTATCATATTTCTTGATCAATGCTGCTACTTCTGTTGATATCCTTTATGTTAGATTTCCTTAAAGCTTCCTTATTGTAAGCATCGTGAATGCGTCATTCACTCTTCTGAAATGTATATGACTCTCCTCTAATTCCAACTCAGTGTAAAAGTCATATATATGTGCAGTCTGATCAAGTGTCCCTCTAGAAGTAAGTCTCGACCAAGATCTCAGATTAGAAATAACATAAATATTTTACTGGTCCCAAACTGATTTAATTTCTCATGAAGAGAGACACTGATAAGACTACTCCAGTCAATGAACTACTTCTCAGCTGGTATGACAACAAAATTTTGAAGATTCTGGACTTCCCGTCAACTGATGAAGCAATATTATCAAGTTGGAAATATCATTGGTGAAAAGAGAGTGGTGGAATGTTTTACGGAGCTGAGCATTTCTACTTTTGGGTCTCATTAGCCAATTCTTTGCTAGGTTAATAAGACACTTGATTCTATTCTCACGGGTGCATTGTTCCCTGTATGACAATCTAAGGACAATCCCCATAGAGATCCCATCTACCTTACCCATCAATTGTTTTTATTTCTACATCTTCTGGATTGTACCCTTTCACACATTCAATTACCAAATCAGGACACTGAACTGCTACTGTAAACGCGGTTGCATGAGCTAACCCACTTTCAACCGTTCTACGGGATAGAATTGATGAGTTTTCTCCTGCCACTGATTTCCAGATATCTTTAAGATCAATATGACCCAGCTTAGTATCACAGATGTCTAGTAAAGCAGATTGTATCATAGGAGCATAGTCATAATCATATCTTCATGATGTAAAATTTTGAGTATCAAGGTTTGACTATAATGTTATCAATCAATACTGAAAAGTTGACGCTGGCTTATTACTCAAAGCATGTGCTGCATGAATAATCTTTGAATTTATAATATTGATTGAAGGTTCCTTATTTCATATGCTTGATCATGTGATGCCCCAACAAATCTATTCCATTCACAATCCGCGATCATTTTATTTTACGAGAGACCATTTCTCATAGGTGTGCTATGTTGATAGTTTATATTGTCATTTATGCGCACTCATTTTGAACACATTCCTATTCGTGGAAGAATAATTATCTTGTACTTATATGTGATCTGTAAAAATAGTAGTTGTAGCTGCACAGACCTTGTTGGAAGAAAAAAATAAATAGAGTTTGCAAATAAAACAGAGCATAATATAGAGCTTCTTGAAATAAAATCTCAGATCGCTTGATTAAAAAAGAATGTAGGATTACAAATATAAAACCCACCGTATGAATCAGTAAATTACGGTGATAAATTTATGTTACAAATAGAACTAAAGATTGAATGAAAAGAAACGATGGAAGGCCCTAAATAGCAGTTGAAAGATGAGATGGAAAAAAATTACATGCAGAGAGTTGGAATTAACTAGAACTCTAACACCCTCTCTTAATTCTAAGTAAGAAAGGAATGAGGAAAGAGGGAAAAAACCCAGTGGGAACAAAACCCCCCCTCAAAAAGATGCTAACAAGGTAAGAAATCTACTGGATTACAGTGTCTTTCACCCCAAGAAGATCTCGAAGAAAGTGAAACTTCTACTCAGTGAATGTCTTCGTGAAGATGTCAACAATCTGGTGAGACGTGGCACAATAATACAAATCTATGATGCCATCATGTATCAAATCTCGGATGTAGTGCATGTGGATCTCGATATGTTTTGTCCATTGTCATTGTACTAGATCTCTACAAATTGCTAGTGTACTCTGATTGTCACACCAAATGAGAGTTGAACTATGAAAATGGATACCTAGCTCATTAAGGAAGTTCTGCAACCAAATACCCTGAATGGTAATATTGACTGCACCTCTATATTCAGCCTCTGTAGAGGATAAAGCAATGGAAGATTGCTTCTTACTTGACCAACAAATTGGACCAGATCCCAAACTAAGTACATATCCTGAAGTGGATTTGCGATCAATGCTATCATCAACCCAATCAGAATTAGTATAGCCAATGAGATCCAATGTACATGTAGCTAAATAATGAATCCCAAAGCTGATGGTTCCTTGAACATAGAAAAGTATACACTTGGAAGCTTTCCAATGTAGCTCATGAGGCTCCTGCATGTATCTAGAAACAAGACCCACTGCATATGATAGATCTGGATGAGAGTGAGTGAGATAAAGAAGACTCCCCACAAGCTGACGGTAGAGTTTGTAATCAACCAATGATGGATTTTTGCCATCCTCAAGCTTGACCCCCGATAGGAAAGGTGTGGTGGCTGGCTTACAATCATTCATTTGAAAGCGAGCCAAGAGATCCCTTGCATACTTGGATTGAGAAACTTGGATACCTGATTCAATCTGGTTGATTTCAAGGCCAAGAAAAAATTTGAGGAGACCCATATCTATCATGGAAAATCGATTATGCAAAGCTTCTTTGGTTGGAACAATAGTTGTGGCTGAATCACCTGTTATTAGTAGATCATCTACATAAAGTACTATGAGAAACAAAGAGTCAAATGTTTTCAGCATATAAACATTTGGATCAGATTTGCATCTCATGAAATTTTGAGACAAAAGATAAGAATCCATTTTAGCATACCAAGCTCTAGGTGCCTTCTTGAGGCCATAAAGTGATTTCTTGAGCTTTCATACTAAGGAGGAATCATTTACATATCTGTGTGGCTGCTCCATGTAGATCTCCTTCTCAAGATCATCATGAAGAAATGCATTCTCCACATCCATGTGATGAATCTCCCACTTTCTTGCTGCTGCAATGACAAGAGCCATTCTAATAGAGTCCATTTTTGCCACAGGGGCAAAAGTCTCATCATAATCAATGCCATGAACTTGCTGAAAACCTTTGGCTGCCAACCTTGCTTCATATCTACTCACTTGACCGTCTGTTGTTCTCTTTGTTTTGTAGATCCACTTACACCTTACAAGCTTGCGATTGGATGGAAGTGAAACCAAGTCCCAAGTTTGATTTGTAATGAGAGAATTGTACTCCTCATCCATGGCTTCTTCCCAAGGAGGATTTCCTGCAGCTGCTACATAATTTTGAGGATCAGATTCTTGAATCACATAAGCATGCATTGGCTTGATTGGATCATCTGAAAATGAATTAGGGGCAACATATATATCAGCCAAGCTCTTTGTTCTTTGGTTTCCGTTGGGATGGAGGTGTTCATTTGATTCAAATTTGGATGAATCTAAATTCGTATCAGAATGATTGCATGTATCATCTTTGAGTTGCTCCGGAGATGCATGCTTGGGACTTTCATCAAAATAGACACTCCTCTCAATGAAGAGCATTTCAGTGGAAAGATCAAGCAATATATAGCCCTTTATACCATTTGGATATCCAAAAAAGATGCATTCTTTTCTTTGAGGCCCCAAATCCTTCCTCTTTTCTATAGGAATGCAAGCCCATGCACGTGATCCAAAAAATCAGAAATGTGTAACTTATGGTTGCATGCTGCTCCATGCTTCAAAAGGAGTTTTTTTTCCTATGATAGATTTGTGAGGAGATCTATTTTGTATGTATGAAGCACAGTTGATTTCTTCAGCCCACAATTTAGAGGGAAGGGACCTAGCATGCAACATGCAACTGGCCATCTCTTTCAAAGATCAATTCTTCCTCTCAGCTACCCCATTCTGTTGTGGAGTGTAAGGAACTGTGTGTTGCAACTGTATTCATGCCTCATCACAAAGATTTTTGACATCATCGTTAACATACTCCCCCCCATTATATGTGCGAAGGATCTTGATCATTTTCTCAAATTGCTTCTCTACATGAGTTTTGAAAATCTTGAGATTTTCAAACACTTCATATTTGAATTGGAGAAAATACACCCATGTGTATCTTGTGTAATCATCAATGAATGTTAGGACATATCTGGCTTGGCTAATAGAAGGTTCAGGAAATGGGCCCATTAGATCACTATGAACAAGCTCTAGAGGAGAAGAGGTTCTCCATGCTATCCCTTTTGGAAACTTTTCTTGTGGGTGTTTTCCAAGAGCACAACCTTCACAAACTCCATCAGAAATTTCTATGGTAGGCAAGCCTTGCACCATCCCCTATTTGCTAAGTTGCTGCATGTATTTAAAATTCAGATGTCCAAATCTTTCATGGCAAATTCTACTTTCATCATTTGCATGTGTTAGTAGTAATGTAGAATTTAATTTAGCAATAAAGTTAGAGAAAGTGTAGAGATGAGATTGGTGATTCACCTTACCAACAATAATTTTGGATTTGTCTTGCATGTCATAGATGCTCACTGAATCTGGTGTGAATTCAACTCTCTTTCCAGATCCAGAATGAGTCATTTTATATATAGAAAGAAGATTAACAGAAAGCTTTGGAAGATGCAAGACATTCTCAAAACTTCCAATTCCAAGCTCTACCCTCCCTATTCTAGTTGCCTGTATAGGTGAACCATCTCCAATAAGAATTGGAGAACTAGAATACGATTTCAAAGAAGAAAGAGCATCTCTTGTGGTTTCCACGTGGTGTGAAGATCCAGAGTCTATGATCCATGCATCTGAAGAAGAGTGAACAACAATCAATGCATGAGAATTGTCTCTTGTTTCTGGTGCTTTGTCTTCATGCTTCTTCTTGGCACTCTCTGGGATAAGACTACCAAGATTATCTTGTTGAAGAGTCTGAGCCATGAGATCAATGGTGTTCTTCATGCATGATGATTCTGTATGGAACCCATAGTTGCAATTGGTGCACATTGATTTTCCCTTTTTGTCATTTCCTTTTGAGCTTGTAGATCCATATGCATCCTTCTTATCTTTTCCTTTGTATGGCTGGTTGGATTTGGAAGTGGGCTTCCCACTTTCATGCACAAAAAGTGCATGAGGCTTGGAATTCATCATTGTGCCCATTTTTATAAGCTTATCTTTCTCATGTATAAGGGACTCAATGAACAGTGTGGGCATCTTTCAAGTTGCGCCTGTTGTAAGTCTAACTGTGTGGAAAGAAGAGACAAATAATCCATATTCTGGACCCAATTTAGATAGAATAGCAAGGATTAATTTGTTGCCTTCATTGGATTTTTCAATACCACATCCTTTCAGCTGAAGTAATAAGGCTTTGAATTTTGTGAAGAAATAATGAATATTAACAAATCTCCTTGGATCTAATAGGTTGAGCTTATTTTCAAGGATATGACACCGCATCTCATCTTGCTTTACAAAGAGTGTCTCCAATGTATCCCAAACTTGGTTGGGAGTTGTACATGCCTCAACATGAAACAACAGTTCTGGAGAGATGGATAAGCATAGCAGACCAAAGGCTTCATCCATGCGGTTGAAATATTTGGATTTTTCAACTTCTGATTTGGGTTCAACTTCCATATCCATAACTATCTGATAGAGGCCTCTACTTCTAAGCTGAAGAAGAATCTTTGGCTTCTAGTCAAAATAGTTGTATGGAGTGAGAATAATAGAGGCTGTAAATTCCATTCTTTAGACTATGATCTTCTACCTTCTAGTTAATTCCAACTCTCTGCATGTAATTTATTTCCATCTCATCTTCCAACTTCTGTTTAGGGCCTTCCACCGTTTCTTTTCATGAAATATTTAGTTCCATTTGTAACTGAAACTTATCACCGTAATTTACTGATTCATACGGTGGGTTTTATATTTGTAATCCTGCATTCTTTTTTAATCAATTTAATCTAAGATTTCATTTCAAGAAGCTCTTTGTTCTACTCTGTTTTATTTGCAAACTCTATTTTTTTTTCTTCCAGCAAGGTCTATGCAGCTACAACTGCTATTTTTACATGGTATAAGAGCGTAGGTCATCGGTTTGAGTCCCTCAAGTCCTAGATCCTTCATCCGTGTACGTTTGGTTTATCAACATGGTGCGTACTGGGTGCAAATCCCACATAGTACAAGGTTGTATCCGACTCTATCATGTGGGGGGTGTTGGTGTAGAAACTATATCCATGATGAAATCTCTCTCCACCACTAGTATGTGCTTTTGGTGTGATGGTCAAATCTACATGATCTACAGACCTTAAACACATTTGTACAATCGCCGTGAATCAATTATCATTCTGGGATCTTCTTTGCAGAAATCATCCAATGCACGTTTTGGAAAGTGATGATTCCTAAAACACAAACAACATCCTTTCACAACTTTCAAAACCCACCGATGACAACACCTACTGGGTGGTTGAAGAATTTTTCAAACTTGATTGGATGCTTACTTAAAATACTCATCATATTATCGGCTTTTCAAAAAAATTTAGAAAATTTTCAAAACACCTGATTAGCATATTCATACCAACATCTACTTGCTTCGGTGATGAAGTATATTTTTAAAAGTTTCCAACTTGACCGAAATGATCAATCACACCTTTGTCGACTTCTGCTTAATCTTCCCGCGTGCCAAGTCACTTTACAAAACATTCAAACTTTCCAATGTCAATATAACATATATCCTCATCGGCTATGAAAGAAACTTTGAAACTTTTTATTGAATGGCGACCCCATATGCACATGCTCATTCTAGTTGACATCAGTGTTTTGAAAATTGTTGATAACTTTACAAAACCTCTGATAAAGTGTCCTTGTATTACCATTTCTTAGCAAATGCTTATTATCTTGGACATGTGAAAATGTGTACAACTTATTTTGAACAAATATTGATTGTGAGCGGCCGCACAAGGTTTTGTGATTTATGTAAAAGGTCGAATCATAAAATGGTCTTCAAATTAGTCTAATTGATCAAGAGAATTCATGAGGATGATTAACAAATTTCTTCACTTTTTCACATGCTTTATTAATATCACTACTAATATGAACAAGCGAGGTGACCAACTTATAAATATTCAAATGTCAAGACATTGATAGATTTGAGATGTTGACTCCTATCAATCAATTCAAAGAGAGAAAGAGCATGTAAATTTAATTAATTTTTTTTGGGAATATTTGAAAAATAAGGCAACGAAATCCAAATCTCATAGCCACTGGCACAAACCTAAGTGGAACCACAAATGACATCATAAGCAACATAATCCATAATGTCTCATAAGCCAAACACCATCATGGTCACAGCAGTAATCTCAGAATGAGCGCAAGAACAAACTGAACTAGGTGCATCTCACGATACCAGTATAAAATCATAACATGGGAATAATCACCAAATCACATAAATTAGTCAAGATTAGATCAAACACCAAGAACACAATGAGTCCTCACAACTCATAATAAAGGTCTCATAAGGTCTATCATTGCAAATCATGTATATAACCAAACACAACACAATGGTTCTCACAACCAGACATAAATAGCTTGTTGAAGCCACACCATAAATATGATCACCCCGAAGGTACAAACCTCACATGGGTCCAACATAATCACACAATACAAGCATGAAAATTCAAAGCCACATCCATCAGGGTGTCATGTAGAAAAAAAATAAGAGAGGAACTACATCATCCCTCCCAAAGACTAGGCTTACTCCTAGAATCTTGTAAGTAAAACCAAAAGAGTGCACCAAGTGCGAGATCAGAAACCAGTCAAATGCAAGAATAATCATACGAATTCTCCACAAGTCTTGACAAATCAAACTAATTCAATCGCTGAAAGGATACACACACCCAAAAAGAGCATCTACAACTCTCACAAATTCCTTCAACAAGGAACTCAATACATGCTTGGAAAGACACATCTAGTCATGACCCCTTCCATAGAGGCATTGCACAAGCCACTCTACCTCATCACAAGGCATCCAACCGTAACACAATGCCTTCAAGGCTCTCCTTTAAGACCAAGGCACCAAAAATCTCAAAATGAAAACTCAAGATCAAGGGAAAGATCATCCCCTAAATGTTCAAAAGCACCACAATGCTCACTTGAAGCATACTTTAATCTAGCTAGAGTCTCACTAGCTCACCCATGAATCTTAAAAAGGTGAGGATTCTCTGCCAAAATTCACTTTTGTGAGGGATACCTCTTCCAACTTAGGGTATCAAGAGATATGAACATACAAGGTTGCCTCTTACAAACAAGAGCACTCACGTAACATAGGCTCAATATTGCACTCCTTCCACGTGAAGAGATACCTAGAGCAAAACTAATCACTAAGCATAGGAGTACTATGATTTCCATGACATTGAGATCTCAACTATAGATGAAACTAGGGTCACACAACCCAACTAGACCACGGTCTCACCTTCAAAAAGGTGGCAATGAGTCCCTAATGGAGAACATCATCCTACACCTACATCCATATCCAAGCTCATGATGGTAAGATACACCAACTGATATCATGTCCATCTAGCCTAAAGCTAGGAATAACACACCAGTAGCAATCCTATGACAAGCCAATCTAGAAAAGGAGACTCTCTATGTCCCCACACTATGCCAACCAAAGAGGAGTTGGATAAACCACAATCGAAGCGGCCCCAAAGAACAATCACTAATAATAATAAATAAACAATGGTGCCTCAAACACCTCCATAATCACTCTAAAAGAGGCAAGCATAAAGGAAAGGTATGGTATCAATACCCATGCAAGGATCAAATCTCTTAGGTGGACTAAGTCACACCCACCCATCGAGAATAACAACACAAGAAATCACTTAAGATCTCAAAATTGTAGCATGAGAGCAACATGATTTAAGCATACATGCTAGAAAAATAATTGAAAGTATTCAAGCTCAACCAAGATCACACAATCTAGGCATTGACAAATTAACAAAAATATAATTATTTGTACTAATGCTTAAAATGAGGTTTGTTAAAAATAATCATTCGTTCTTTAACAATTTTCATAAATATCATATAATCTCAAATCGCATTAAACACGATACACATTTACTCATCAATTGCAAAATACAACTATTACCATCCTTACAAAGGACATTTACAATTTAATGTATCTTTAAATTAAATAATGCTAACATGCATTTGCATCATTTTCAACTTGCACTTCTTTTATACGTAAGACAATATTTTCTCATAATTTAAATAAGAAGACATTCTCATTAACATCTTCACAAATAATCATCAAGCACATGTTCTCTGTGATGTTCTCCCTTGTACTACTATCAAAGGTTCAAATGGAACATGATATAGTCACAAAACATAAGACATGATAGCCATAACAAACATTCAGAATAGTCACCATGAAACAAAAGGGAAAAATCCAAATGGGGGAATATTATTCCAACAGTAAATCCTAAAAAGTGATAGCAATTCAAAAATAAATCAAACATGATAACAGTCACACAAAGATAAATAGAGAAGTTCGGGTGACTAGCCCAAGCATAAGAAATACCAGAATTTGATGCTAGCCCACACAACATGTGAAAAGATCCACCAAGAAATAAAATAAAACAGCAATCATAGAATACATTTCTAAAAAATTATGACCAATAATAGCTACATAGCAGGGATTAACCTCCACACGGTATCGAGGAACACATACATCATCTCAGCAACGCTAGAGAACATACCCAAACACACACCAAACAGTGGACTGTCTAAGGTCTCAATCATATGCCTCACTATACTTCTAACAAATGTAGAAATATCCTTTTCTCAATAAAAAATATATTTTATCTCTTTCCATACAATGCAATATTTCTATTATGCAAGGTTTCAATAGGAAGAGGGTCTAGGGTCAAGCTCAAAACATAAACTGAATGCACAACACACATTCACGAGGAACACAACATGAAGAGGGTAATAATAACCACAAGGTTGAAGCATGAGGCTTGTTCTCTCAAAGGGGTTCTCAACTAATCACACAAGAGGGGTTACAAGATGATGGGACAAGGAATGATTGGCCAACAAACATGAAGGTTCTTCCCACATCTGGGGTATGCACAAATTGCATCATGATTCATAAAAATTGGTTATAATAATACAAAACAACCTACCTCACCAAGTTATGGTAACAATCTCAACATCTTATAAGTGGAAAATAAATCCCTACAGTCACAAAGGCCTTATTGCACTCAATGCAAGGTAGGTGCAAGGTCACAAAGAACAAAATGATAAAATCACATGATTCCATGCAATTTGGAGACATAAGTCATTGACCCAAATGATCTATCACAATTAATAATTTCACTTCTCATTACCAATGAATGTCTATTTTCATCATTACCATGGTGCATAATTATTTCTCTACAAGAGGAAAGCATTTCAATACAAGAAATAAGATGCCAATGCATATAAAACATAAATCACTTCATTAATTCCCACATTAACCCAATAATCACTAGAATAAAATGCACCACATCCTATAGGGAGTCAAATAGTAGGAACTCAAGGACTTGCAGGACACCAATTAATAACTCTGACCAAGCAGGTTCACACAAGAAAACAAGCCACTCAAAGGAAACTCAACAACCTAAAATAGTAGAGAATTAATATATAGACATATAAACTATCATGCTATAACAAATGGAAACATAACTACAATTTCCAAGGTATCCACACACTCAGGCCACACAGAGGTCACAAAAAATTCAAAATCTAAGAGCAACACACCAAACATAGTGGCTAAAGTTCTCTAAAGAGGTTCTCACATAGGGGTATCATCCATCCTTGATAGGTTCAAAGATATGGGAGGTACTCTTCCTCCACCTTATGTTACTTGGGTCAGTTACTCAAGAAAACTCAATAATGCCACACATATGCACCCAAGAAACACCCAACCACTAGCTCACAAAACTACACACATGAGATCATGCATCCAAAACATCCACTATGTGGATAACATATACACAATGATCCCAATGTATCAACATGGGCTCTGATACCAGATGTAATGCCCCGCCAAGGAACCCTTAGAAAAAAGGGTTAAATACGCACTTAACAATTTTTTTTTAAAACATGGAACAAATATCATGTAACAATGTGCATCACATAACCTTAAACATCTGCAAGATACAACATGCAAGATAATACATCTTGATCATCACACGATCGTAGGCAAGCATAAGACTAAACAAACACTTCCAAAGGTTCCAAGACAACTTAAATGCATACTTGGAGTAGAGAACACAAGTACACAAGACTTCCCTATAAGGATTCAAACAACATCCATGAATCACAAGAGGATAAGCCAACAATAACTCACGACAATACAACGAGGTAACTAACTCATCCTCTGAATCCATTAAGTTGATGCTCATTTTAAACCCAATTAAATATTCCGATTGTGATTAACCATGCAAGTTATTTTCCTTTCTATTCATGTTCATAAAAAATAACACAAACTATGATCCTCAATGATCAAGTACAAAGTTTGAAAGATATACAAGAACCCTCGGGAATCCAACCTAGAAGCACACGCAAAATACCCAGTTCATAAAACTGCTAGCAAAACCAAACTGGGTGGAGATGATGAAATAAGGAAGAGACGTTGATTCTCATTACACATACACGGATTCATGGTTGGGGAAACTTCTCAAACAAAAGTCTAATTCCAAATAGGCGGAGACATTGATCAATAGGTAGAGACATCGATCAGGGCAGCCACTGAAAGGAGGCACAGACGTTGATCTGTAAAATCTTGCCAAAACACAAGGTGTAAAAGTCTGGAACCTAAGATGACTCCAACATATGACTGATAAACTTCTATCTCCACTATAGGGAGTACTATATACATGTAAATTGAGGAAATAATCACTCGATTGCAATAAGGCATCATATAACCAAATAACTACACTATAAGCGTAGTGCCCATATGCATATAAAGGTCAAGTACATCAACAACACTAAAAATAATCTAAGATCATCACTAAAAGAGCATAAATGTAAATTTACCATGAACCAAGTGAACTATATCATGGAGCACTCAATGCTCGAACTCTCTAAATTTGGAAGAATCCCACCAGTACACCAGTCCCCAATAGTGGTATAGTGCAATACCACCCTATCACGTGGAACCCTCAGGCCCACCCCACTATGCTCATGGGGATAGTAACCCAACCACAAATTGTAGACACATAAACATGGTTCATTGCATATACCCCCTTTTTAACATGTCTTCTATATTATGTGTTTGATCTTTATCATTCACTAATATTGTGTCATTCCTCCATTTCATCAATTACTAACATTTCTCTCATTTTGGCCAAA
>MU226565.1:1409251-1432407 GCA_018584345.1 Thuja plicata
TATCTTCTTTAATCTCAAATTGAAACATCTATATGCTTTGCTTTTAGTAGAATAACCAAGGAAAATACCTTCATCACTTCTAGCATCAAACTTACCAATACCATCATCTCTCTTGATGTAGCACTTGTTGCCAAAGATTCTGAAATACTTTACTGTAGGTACATTTCCAAACCAAAGTTCATAGGATGTCTTATCCGCGCATGGCCTCAATTGGGTTCTATTGATAATATATACTGTTGTGTTCACTGCATCTCTCCAATAGGTGTGCGCAACTTTTGCTTCAATCATCATAGTGCGCGCTGTATCAAGTATGATCTTGTTCCTCCTTTATGTAATCCCATTCTGTTGAGGGGTTCCAGGTGCACTCAACTGTCTTTTAATACCATGTTCTTCACAATAATCATAAAACTGATCAGAGGTGAACTCTCCTCCTCTATATGATCTCAGACATTTCAGTTTTAATCCAGATTCATTCTCAACTTTAGCTTTGAATATTTTGAACTTTTCAAAGGCTTCAGACTTCTCCTTTAAGAACGCAACCCACATCATCCAAGAAAAATCATCAACAAAAAAAATGAAATACCTTTCTCCATAGTATGATCTTGTTTGAGTAGGACCGCAAAAATCTGTATGCACTAGGTCCAATTTGTTTTCAGCTAAGTTCTGCTTGCTTCTAAAGGAACTCCTTACATGCTTTCCCATAACACATTCCCTGCATATTGTGTCAACTAGTCTTGCAATACTTGGTAGGTCTCTAACTGCTTTGACATTACTTATCTTTACTATGTTATCACAATTGATATGACATAGTCTCTTGTGCCATATCCAACTGTCATCCACCTTTGCAACAAAACAACTTACATCAGAATTGAGCTGAAAAACATTACCTTTTGTTTTAGAGCCTGATGCAATCATGTCTCCATCCTTGTTGTTAATGATGCACTTGTTTTCTTTGAACTCCAAATGATAACCCTTGTCAAGTAGCTATCCAACACTCAACAAGTTATGATGTAATCCATCAACATGTAGAACATCACCAGTCTTGTTCTTTCCATCCAAAGTGATAGAACCTCTGCCTATGATAGGTTTAGGAGTGTTATCTCCAAATCTAACCATACCACCTTTGTATCTGTCCAACTGAACAAATCTATCTTTGTCACCTGTCATATGATGAGAGCATCCACTGTCAATGATCCAATCAGTTCTGATGTCTGCTTTGGAAATTAGGGCTACCTCTTGTTCTTCCTTTTAATCTTCAATGTCCATTTCCTCAAGCAACCTTTCCATGTCTCTAAGCACAACGAATCCAATTTCATCTTCTCTTGAATCTTCATCAGTTACACCTTCTTCAGCATGATAGCATTCCTTCTTATATTTGGGTTTGTAATCAGATCTGAACTTCTTGACTCCTGTGGGACACTTAGACGTAAAGTGACCAATCTTGTTACATGAAAAACATTTGAATGGAAGTTGTCCTTCATATTTTCCTTTTCCTTTATTTTCTCTTCTAGCAATCATAGCAATGATTTCTTCAAGTTCTTCATAAACTTCTCCTTTCTCATTATGACTTGAAATGTGTAAGGATTTCTTACCATGGACTAAGGCTTTGAAAGTTGTTTCACTTTTAGGTTCAGTCTTTAATCTTGATATCTCAAATGCAGAGATTTTGTTGATCAAGGTATCTCTCTTGAAATATTGTGAGAATTGCATGGTTCCTCTAGAATACTGATCTTGTTTTCATAGTTTGATGTCAAAGTAGTTAGCAACTTGTCCATTATATCTTCTTCTGATATTTCACCACCATTGTTTATGATTCCAGATACTGCTTCATTTATCCTTTGATAGTAAGCTCTAATGTTCTCTTCAGGTAACATCTCAAGACTGTTATATTTCTTTTTCCATGTCTTCCTACGTGCTTTCTTTACTTGAATATCTCCTTCAAACATATCTTCTAAATACTTCCATATGGTATATGCTCTGTCAATCTTCTTGATTTTAGAAAATTCACTGTCAGATAAGGTGCTGGTTAGGGCTTCTTTGGAAATTGCATTATTGGTAAATGTTTCTTTTTGTCTATTAGTAGCATCATCCTTTGCAAGGTCTTTCAGAGATGGAATTACAACTTCTTGTGTAGCAATTTCAAAGATCTCAAATCCAACACACTGTAGATGTGTTATCATTTTTTTTTTCCAATCTAGATAATTTTCTCCATTGAACTTAGGGCTTTCTTTTCTGAAGTAAGACATTTGATCCACCTTAAGTTGTTAGGCTTCTTCTCCAAGGCACTTGGATCTGATACCAATTGTTAGAATAGTCCCAAACGATAATTGAGAGGGGGGGTGAATCAGTTATCAGTAACTTTAATTCTTTTTACTTCTTTAACTTTAGAATAAAACAAAGTAAATGCTTAATCATATAACACAGTACTCAACACACAATTTGATTATGGGGAAACCAAATGGTAAAAACCCCGATGGGAATTAGCACCCACAATAAACTATACTTGTTTGTAGTAATCCCTATTAGAAGATATTTCAACCTTGCGAGGAGTTGTACAATACAATGCAATAAGTAAAGTGACCTAGTTAAGGGTCAGACCTTGTTAGGAGTCTTTTACAAGTAACCCTGTTAGGGGTGGTGGACTCACTGTCTAAAAGCTCACTGCTTGATGGTGAAGGCTACAACCTTCTGAATAATAGATATGCACTATATCTGATGATGAAATATAGAGTAGACCTCCTGTCTTGATCAGTTCTAGTGTATTGCAATCTTTCACTTCTTCACATAGACTCCTGATGAATGAACCAACTCTGATAATCTACTCTGTACATCTTTCTTATCTTTTTGTATCATTCACACTTAGCATGTCACCTTTAACTTTCTATAAGTATCTTCCTCATAGTATGAGATCATAGGACCTATAAGACAACTCTTCATAACATCCTTGTCGGCATAATTACAACCGCGCAAGTATAAACCAAATAGACGCGATGCTTCACTAAGTCGGCCTCACCAATTTAACTCTAACTTTGCAATCTTCTTGAAACACATTTGGCACATTTGGATTAATATCATCAACTCATAACTAATCATGAATATACAAACGCATATACAGAAGATAGGCACAACTTAAGAAACATGTGATATATGTCAGCCCTAAACCGTTACACTTCGAGAACTGTAACTGCCAATAACAAAGTTACATAACTTTATTGAAACATCATATCTGGGTCTGCATGTATGAACATAACATAATAGACATGTCAACAACATGTATCTATCCACGCAAGTCTTCATATCAATATTCTGATAAGTACATACATAATTACTACTGTGTATTATATGTTGTCATCAATGACAAACATACAATCAATCAACTACTCATAATCAAATCTCCAACAGAGACTACTAACTTCAATAATTACATCATGCCAAACATGACGACTGGCAGGTTCTGGAAAGAACACAAAATGGAGTGAAGAAAAAGACCCAAAATAAAACTTCAAACAAAGTGAAAAGAAGAAAACCCACTGGTTCCCATATTCTCAACATTACACTTTTCAAATAAAATTCACATTTTGGGCTCACACGGAAAAATGGGCAACATAATGACATAAAAACTTGCATTCTAAAAGTGGAAAATACACATAGGCTCAACTGAGCAACAAAAAGAAATAGAATTATGAGGGAACACTAGTTCTCATCCCATGAACTAATAGCAATTTACTTCATTCAAAAATATGAACCAAATCAAAAGATAAAAAGAGCCCTACCACGCATAAAGTAGCAATCACCAAAACATATGCAAAAAATCAAATACTCTGAGGAAAGGAAAATAGCTCCAAAATAAGGTAAGGAATCATGACATGAATCCAATGAGCTGCTACCCAAAAAAATCTGACACTCGAGTTGCTCCCAACACGCAAAAGTCAAATTTCTCCACAAGAGGGTTGGAGCAAATTCACAAAACTCCACAAAAACCTAAAGTGAGTAAAACTTCACTTCCAAAACATAAAAAGGTCTTCTTCCAAAAAGGCTTTTCCCTAATTAAATAAATAAAATAAAATATAAAAATCACTTAGCTCCCAAACGCTTAGGGAATGAATTAATTAAATTCCGATAATAAAAGATTACGCCTAAGGCACAATTGTCTGCAATAAAATTAAATCTCCAAATACATTAAAAATTAGCATTTAATTAACATCTTTCATGACAAGTGTAGAGCTCTAAATGCATAGACATGGTTAGGGGTCTAACACAATATGTAGTTGAATCTAGATTTACCAACACCAGAGGTGTAATAATCAATTACGGATACACCATCCACATAGGGATGATATTGGCTCAGTATGAAAGGCCAAAGCTACTATCTCCTATGCCACTTTTGGGGATATAAACACACTCAAATATTGCAAATTAAGTTGAATGTGTCTAGTACATGTTCATTGAAACAACCAAACATCAAGTGCAGATTCTGATGATACAAATAGTTGAAGCACATATAATATGTGATAAAAAATAGTGAAGGAGAGTGATACATCATGTGGATCTCACCAATGAGTGACTATGACTTCGCCTCACTTCGTACCGATACAAAGAACATAATACATAGCAATTTTGGTATAGCAGTAAACATCATATATTTAAATTAACTATTTCCTATAAATTTAAAGCATTTAAATAAACCGCTTTATTTCAATATGAGCATAAATTAGTGAAAGTAAATAACTGAAATATCCAACCGCATATAAGGAACAATAATCATGGAGTCAAATAAAATCATCCTGATACAAAATCAATAGTCTCAAATGTAAAATACACTAGATATCATCAAGAATATTCATACAGATATGATCAAAGCACTAATAATAGCACAATATAATATATAAATAATCAATGCTGCGGTAACCAAAACAAAGGGCAATAATCAAGTGCAACCACCAGATCATATCTTGTGGGTACTCATGGAATGACATCATGATACAATAAAAATCACATAGTCACTGACAAAAACCTGAGTGGAACCACAACTCGCATCATAAATCACATAATCCATAATGCCTGATAAGCCAAATGCCATCATGGTCTCAATTGTAATCTCAGAATGAGCATAAGAACAAATCAAACTGGTTGTATCTCATAATTCCAATATGAAATTGAAACATGGGAATAATCACCAAATAACATAAATGAATCAAGCTCAGATCAAACATCAAGAAAAAAAGAGTCCTCACAACTCAGAATAAAGACCTTATTAGGGTTATCATAAAAAATTAGGTCTACAATCAACCACATGACAATGGTTCTCACAACCAGGCATAAATAGCTTGTCGAATCCATGATATAAATAAGATCACCCCAATGGTAGAAACCTCACATGGGTCCAACATGATCACACAATACAAGCATGAAAGTTCAAATCCACATCCATTAGGATGTCATGCAGAAAGAAAATGGGAGAGGTACTATACATTGGCTAGTTGGTTGTGGGTTTTTTAAAAAAATCCTTTCTTCATATAGCATTTATTACTCCTCTATTTGGATCTTCAGCGGCTACCGAATCAATGAGATTCAAAATTAGATTACAAATCACCTATGGTCAAATGGGAAAGCTAATAAAAAAACATTATATGGAATTGGTGTACTATGGAGAAGAAAATGGGAGGCTTAGTACTAAATGACGGGTAAAATTTTAGGGCATGGCCCTTATGGTGAAATGGATCTTCAAAGCCATTGATAGCAATGAATCTTGGAGAGCGTTAATATTCCACAACATTAGTATATTTTTCCCAAAGAAAGATAATTCCTAGAAGGACCTACTATTCAAAGATATCTTAGTGAGCCCATTTCCCATCTCACTTGAGGCTTCAAATTTCTTCAAGAGCATTTAGAAATTCTACAAGTGTGTGAGGCCTCTTCACAGCAATATCAACCTTAACTCTAGGAAGACTTTGGATGCTACTATCTAGTAGAATTTACACTATAAAGATAAGCCACTTTCTCAATTGCAAGGTTTCTTAGCTAAGAATTGGAACTGCAAAGGTATTAGATGCTTCCTAGAAATCCTTATTTATGGAAACCTCAAAACTTGGTCTGAGATAAGTGAGGCAATCAACAAATCCTCTAATAAATGGTGTACCTACTTAATTCTTGGAGAGTTTATTTCTATCCTCAACCCCCAAGGTCTCCCATCTTGAGCATGACTCTAGTATAGTAAGATTTTCTAGCCGTATGACACTAGAATATGGCTAAAATAGTTCCTAGAAATATTTATAGATTTTTAAGTAATAGGGATTATTTATATTATCATCTTAATAAATACTAAAATATTAATTTATCTAACAAAATATGGCAGAGTATTATTGTACATATCACAAATTTATACCTAAGTGTAATTTACCATTATGTAATATCCCTATGTTTCCTTAAAACAAAAAATTCACATTACCCTTCATGCCCTTCCACTTTTCCTTATCAATCACATGTTTGAAATGTTAGCTACACAGATAGGATGACCCAAGATGTGTGTGCACTGTGGATACGTCCACATAGTACACACTCATCCTACAAATCTACATATGTGTAGAGTATCACTGAGGCATTACAAACTGCCACCCTTGTAGTGTACATCGACACCCAACTTCAACCTTGGCCATTATGTTTCCATTTTGAATCTTTATTTGGTATTCTTCATGATTTGGGAACACTTCTTTGTCACTCTCTTAGCTTTATTCTCATCATTTTCATACATATAGATAATCCATTGCATTCTTTAGCTTAATATTGGTAGTGGGGTAGCTTATTTGTGATCTCTCTATCATCCTTTCCTTCACTTTTTCAAGCTTTGACTTTGCAGTGGTGAAGGGGAGCCTCTCATTTGATCTTTATTTATGTTTGATAGTGAACAATAGGAAAAGGGAAATCCAATCAA
Source organism: Thuja plicata (assembly GCA_018584345.1). Classification (NCBI taxonomy): domain Eukaryota; kingdom Viridiplantae; phylum Streptophyta; class Pinopsida; order Cupressales; family Cupressaceae; genus Thuja; species Thuja plicata. The sequence goes on from MU226565.1 coordinate 1,416,183, forward strand.
ATAGAGTCAATGTCACATCCCTTTTCACATGTATTTCTCATTAGGAAGGAAAATCCCCCAACAGGCTCAAATATGGATTCAAGCACTAATCGGGACAAGTTAGCTTTCCTTAAAGAGGGTTTGGTTTGAAAAGGGGAAATGATTATAAGATAGAAATGTAAATGCAATAAAATAAAAGCTAACCTAGGAGATTATTTCTCCATTATAGGGGAATTTAAAATACATAAATAAGAGAGACCGCAAATTTCATGGACGAGAGCCAAGGAAGACCAAGTCTGAATTTAAATTGATCAGAAGTATGGATGAGAAAAAAGGTGACATATAAATTTTTACCACCAATTTCTACAAGATAAGTGATAGAACCATGGGTAGGATAAGTGAAACCATTGCAAGTTTGGATCATTACATGATATTTATCATAGAAATCATGTTGAAATTATCTAATGCAAAGATGTTCTTTAGTTATCACATTCGCCATGCAAGTAGGGTCAATAGGGACACCATGAGAATATAAATCATTAAACTTTGCAACAATGTAAATAGGACCATCATGTGCTTTAAAACCGTCTAACTACCATCAAAGGTAATGAAAATTTCAAGTTCGAGGTCGATTTTAGGTTTAGATTGATAAATAAGGTTGAAAAGATTTTTAGCCTCGGTATACTTATCATCATAGTCAACAACATTAGTGGAAGAAAAAGGTAAAGACTATGTAGACTCAACTGTGTTGGTTGAATGATAAGGTAAAGGATTGATATATATTTGTAAATTTTTTTGGGGAGGTGATACGAATTTGTTTCCTTGATCATTAACATCCTCAATAGATATAGCATTCAAATCAACAAGGTCTTGAATAAGAGATTTCAAACAGAAAAAATTCTTAGTATCATGGACAATTTGATGATGGTATTGACAAAATGATTTGTTATCAAAGGAATTGGACAAATTTTTAGAAGGTTAAATTGGCTTAATGGGAGGAGGAGTTAACACTTTAGCATTAATTAACTTCAATGTCACATTATGCAAAGATTCCAAAAGCTATGTAAAATTATGAGAAGGTCTAAAATAAGATAATAACAAAGCCACACCTTTGGATGATGTTGCCACTTGATCATCAAAATTGTTTGATGAATTATTGATCTTGATGAAGCTCTTTGGGTTTTAAAAATCTTGGAATGACTAAGATGCAACATCACTCTTATCAACTAGACCCATTGGAGTGGTACTCTCAAATTGACTCACTTGAAGATGATAATTATAAAGAATTGTACACAATTGAGTAAAGGAAGAGAATTCAAAAAGCAATATCTTATCTCTAATGTATTTTGAAAATTGCCAATAAAAATATGTTGCACATCAATATCAAGCACAAGATAAGAAATCTAAGCATGCAAATGCTTAAATCTACCAATGAAATCAATCACTTTTCTTTAACAACTTGTTTACAATGCATTAAATCAGTCAAAGAAATATTAAGGCCAATGTTGTTTTGAAATTGTTAGATAAAAGTATTAGAAAGTTTTTGAAAGGAATAAATGGAATAAGGAGGAAAAGAACAATACCATTGCAAGGCTTTATCGAGAAGACATATACTATGTGTAGAAGTGACTTTCTAGTTTTAAGTTTTCATCATTATAAGAGGTAGGAAAAATGTAAAAAAGAATATGGAAAAATACATGTTGCCAGTTAGTACAAACCCACTAAATTAAGAGCAAGCAACTTCATCTTCCTTTCTTTACATAAATTCTGCTACGAAAGTTTAGAAAATAGTCAGGAGGACCAGAAAACTCACCATATGTTCATTTTATTGAGATCTAAATGCCTTCAACTGTCCTACTTGCCAAAAATTAGAGAGCAGTGACAATATTTATAAAGAAAAGTATTGAGAATCAATTAAAGAAGAGCACTGAGAATCAATTTCTAGGGCCATTCATTAAACAAGCATTTATTTTAAACATCCAAATCTCTAAATCCCCATAATACATTAGGCTGCAATATACAGGTTAACAATCCTTATGTCATATTGTCTAAATTTTCACAATCCATGATAAATATTTGAGTGCTTCTTTTGAATTTGATTGTGTGATTAAAAAATACGCACACAATCAAATCCAGAAGTAGCACTCAAAACTTATGCCATAGTTTATTTTCCAAAATATTTCTGAAACTATTTCACAAGTCCATCAATTTTCACATCATGAAAATAATAATATTTTTCTTGAAAGAAATTCAATACCCTGTTAGAAAACTCCCATTTAAGTGTAGGTCATGGGGGTGGTCAAATCCATTTTACACTAGCTATTCGTATTTACTTGAGAACTACATAAATTATTACAAATCATAAGATAAAACTCTACATTTTTTTCTAAGCTAGGAAAAGACTAATAAATTATCACCCCATGAATAGATTATTTATGAAAACAAGGAAAAGCTTGGTGGTAGACAATTTTAACAGTTTCATTGAAAAGAAATTGGCAGTTAGATGAAGAAAGAATTAAGAAATGTCACTTTTGTGAGAGAGATCATAAATTAGATTGAGGAGAATCATGGTCCTATCTAATTACTAAGCTCTGTTCAATAGGCAATTTTCAACCCCAACCATTCTGCGTCCACTCAATACATGCAAACAAAAAAATCGGTACTCTAACCAAGATTTTATTCATTTTCACATAATTGCAAATAAATTTTTACAGTGATCTATATTGAAGATTTCAAGCACTAGCCCCCTCCATAGTACCCTATATTCCTTATATTACCAGACAAAAGAAATGTTATAGATACTAATGAAGTTCTTATTATTTTATTTATATAATTATTGAATATTTGACCATTGTTTAACAAAAAAAAGAGACATCACAGAATCAATGTTAGATGAAAATTAATGTGGAAAGGGATACACCGGGATCCAACAAAAATGAGGCAAAATGGGGGCCAGAGAGTGAAGAACTAGCTTGAATCCAAAAAAGAAAGTCATAGGAGCCTCAAATATAGCTAAAGGCATCATAGAAATCAGACAAGTTATTTTGTGGCTTACCAGCGTGTCAATATCCCGTGTTATTTTGTGCCCTAGCCTCTATCGCCTTCACTATGATGGTAAATTATTATGCTCCTGTAAATCTTACACACGTGGTAAGAAATTAGAATATATAAATACCAATGTGAATTTTTTATGTATCATGATTTAGAAGAAATTAAAATTTTGAACATTTATAGCGTTTTGAGATATGGGTATGTGCAGGGAAGAACGAAGTTTTCCAAGAGTGTCATAATAGAGATATCAACACAGTTAAAAGAGCTTTATAAGCTGGGGTTTCACAACTTATAGGTGGTGTCGATGTGTCCTATGTTCCCTCCTTCCCTCCCTCGTCTCTTCTTTGCGGAATAAAAAAATGAAATAAAATGAAACCATTTTTTTTTAAAATTTATATGCTCGTATTAGTCGTAATTACGACGACATGTCATGGTTGTCGTAATTTTGACCAACACGGGAATGGATTAAAAAAATCTAGTTTTTCCTTCTATAAACCAACCAAGCAAAACCATTTTAATGCTTGGTCAAAAATGTTGGTCAATTTTGTGGGTCAAATGTACTAGTGACAACTCTTATTTAAATTGCCAAAGGGCGCATTTGGATTTTTAGAAAAGGTGGAAGATCTCACTCCTCCCTCAGAGTACCCTCAATAATAGGGAAGGGCTGGTTTGGTTACCTCTATAGAACTTATGGAAAGACATGTTGTCAATTAGTGCCAAAACACTTAGTCAGTTATATGATTACAGTGATGACCATGCCACCAGCTTGATGTGTAACCTGAGAAATTGCAGTGTCGACCGAGCAGTTAGTTCAAAACAGTATCACCCGAGTCACCATTGTTACCCAAGTTACATCTTTGAGTGGTCAATGTGACCCGAGCATTCAGTGTTAACCGAGTTCCAGAGTTGCCAATTCACTGTGTCGCCCGAGTGTTAGTATATCACCCGAGTGGATTACTGGACCTGAGTATTAGTATTGGGCCAACTTAGTTCTTATTGTTGTATATTAATTTATATCATGATAGATGACTTGTAGAGGAAATTGATTTGGATAAGATATATATGTAATCTACTTTGTTATCCAAATGTGTGAAGTAGCAATAGAAAAAGTATGAGTATGGATATGTGAATATGAAGTGGCAGCTTGATTAGAAGGCGACAACAGTAAAAGGACCAATGGTGACTCATTTATCACATTTAGGTGAGCAATATTATTTCAAAGGATATTAATAAAAAAATTATAGTTGCATAGTAGATCATTCACTGGTTGATGCTAATAGGTGCATTAGCAAGAGCCTTTAACCGGGTGGACTTAACAGTCCTTTTCAAATCTCCTTATAGAGTTGTATACTTAATTGTATTGTACAAATCCTTTCACAAGGTGGACCTAACAGTCCTTATTTCTCCTAACAGTGGAGACCATCATAAATGGTCAATTGTAAGATTTAATAGGCTAAATTTATACTGCAGTACTAAATCTTGTGGGTACCATCCCCACCCCAGTTTTACTTTCTATTTGGAAGGTTTTTGGGTAACCAGATATTGTGTCAAGTGTTATGAATGCTTTATTCTTTTCTATTTTATGCATGCAATCAGATTAGACAATCTAATAAAGGATAAAAGAGAATAAGTTTTATTGGTTCCTGATTCACCCCCCCTCTCAGTCACCTAGCCTCAATATATTTCCAACAATTGGTATCAGAGCTAAAGGTTATCTTATCAGAAGCTTAACAACTTGAGAAAAGATCAGAGGCAATGGAAATATATAGACTGGAGAAATCCATTGAAAATGAAAAGATAGATCTACAAGTGGCCATGGATGAGATCAGAAAACTCAAGGAGAAAAACTCTTTTTTCCTAAAAAAGAAGAAAAGATTTAGCAATGCAGATGAATGATAAAATTTACATAGAAGAAAGAATTGAAGATTTTTGCAAAGAAAGATTTTTTGAAGAAGATGATGTAGCCATTAACGACCTACTTGCAAAGAATCTCAATTTACATAAAGAAGTCAGAAAGTTGAAAGAGAACAAGAAATTCATTCAGTCAAAATATGTGAAGTCATGGAACAAAAGAACCAAGCAGAAAATGACAGAGAAATGGCACAAGAAGATAAAAGATTGCTAAGTACAAGATTAGAGGAAAAATAAAATGAAATCCATCATTTGTCACTTCAGCAAGTAGATATGATAAATCAACTCAATAGTTCAAATCAAGAAGTTATCAATCTAAGGACTGAAAATGAAAGACTGTATAATGATCTCAATACTAAAAAGAAAACCAATGAGAGTATGATGAATTCACAAGTAAGCAAGGATCATTTGACAGAGAAAACTCAATTCAGACATCATGGATAGATTGGATTAGGTTATACTGAACTAGTTGAATCCTCACAGCAAGGAGCTCAAAAGAACAACAAACCTACTTGTAATCATTATGGTAAGTTAGGGCATACATCAAATAAGTGTTGGAGAAACAGAAAGACAAATTTTAATGGTAAATGCTACAGATGCAACAGACATGGACATAGGGAAAATGGATGCACTGAGAAACCTAAGTTTGAAGGAAAATGTTTCAAATGTAACAAACAAGGTCATAAGTCTTCTGAGTGAAGAACTAAGAAATGGAACCCCGCTGAACACCTAGCTAAGGAAATTTTTGGTTGGGATTAGAACACATGGAGTAGATGTTGTCATTATAGTGAATATGGCCATATTGGTGCAAATTGTTCAAAGAATCATCTCAAAAGAAGGAATCATACTAAGAGATGTTATGTCTGTAAACAACTCGGTAATCTAAGCAAGAATTTCATGAACAAAGAAAAAGTGGATACTGGTTTTGAGAAAGTCAAAACAAAATTTTCTAAAATCAGAACTCAGATGAGTAAGCAGTGGGTAAGGAAGTATCCTAAGATTTTAGACCAAAACAATAAAGGATTGAATGGCACCCAAAATAGTGAGTTGGGTGGATCCACCATCTTTGAATAACTATGCAAGGAGATAACTGGAACTCTGCATACAAGCCATTACACATTAGTTCTAGATATGCTAGCAAGTCCAAATCTACATATTGATGCACTAGGACACATTATGGTTCTAACCAAGTCAGGATCTCAGTTACAACCGACCGACTCTGGCTTAACCGAGTTAAGTCGGGTTGTATAGTTTCAAAGATGTGAAGTTAGTTTTTGTCGAGCTTTCGAGTAAGCCTAGGAGAACTACCCGAGCTATGCTAGATACTATGTATGGAGCATTTAATGAAAAATTTATGGTGAAATTTCTCGTAAATGGTGAAATCAAAGGGCTATTGTTTATAGTTTACAGAGAGATTAAGAGCTTGCAACAATCTCTGAGCGAATTTGTGTTTAAAAGTCTAAGTTAATTCAAAGTATTATCAATCCTCCAAGTGTTATGGAATCTTCATCCAAAACCAAGGTTAAGAAAGGATCTGAGATGTTAGTGAGGAATGTTGTCTACGAACCACCAAAGTTTAAACTTCATCCAGTGATTGCAGAAGAGACAGATCTGATGGGAGACCATTCCCAAATTCCTCTAAAGGTACCATTGATTGACAACATTTGAGAATTGTATCATTGCACCATTCAATATCTAGGCACATTGGAAATGAATCAAGCATATGAGAAACTTTGTGTGGTCGGAAACTTGAAGCTGGAGCTCAAACACCTTGAAGTCAAGGGTTTGACTCATATCATGCATATGCCGCAAAACTTTCAGATAAAATAGATTAGGTTTTTTCTGAGCTGTGTTCATGACATGCATCTATGGTTGGAAAAACCTGTGAAGATTACCAAGTTTATGATACATCAAGTGACAGGGTACCCAATTCTTGACAAACCAAAAGCTACCAAAACCCTACCTCGGGATGACCTAGCCAAGAAGACTCTTGCTGAGTTGGATGAAAGAGGCATGAAATTGAATGGAGTCATAGACATGGTATTGAAGTTTGGTATTCATGTGATTTCACACAAGATATACAATTATAGCTGACCAAATAGTGTACCATGCAAGGTTGTGGAATTGGCATACAAAGTAGTCAAGAACAATCTTTCATTCGACCTTGCCGAGTTGCAGCTCATCCAACTGATCAAAAAAATGGAGAGAATTCGGGCATCCAAGACCAATCCATGTAATTTTGGTTCACTCTTGGTGTGTTTATTCTTTTATGTTCAGAATTTTTTCCCTTATAAAATCATAGTTGTTTGGAAAATGGACAGACCCATAGTTTATCAGATAAATGAATTTATAGCAGAATTAGGAGATAATTTTGAGAGCATCATGGATGCATACTTTGAGAGCTTAAGAGAGAAGATGCAGAATAGATACACAATACCTAAAAAATTGGTAGAGGACTATAAAGATGATATTTTCTTCCTAGTTGACTGTGACAAAGTATACATTCAAGCAATCAAACCTAGGGTTGCATGGGTGAAACCTCTTGCATATGAGGTTAACATTGATGAAGCAAGAGACATTATTGAAGCTCTTTTAAATGAATTTGTTGATCCTAAAGCACTATATTTTTGTAGTTATGAAGAATCCAAGGGAAGAATAACATTGGAGATTGAGATACCCAATATCTTGAAGAGAGGAACGAAAAGAATGTAATGTCCCCAAAATGATGACTTAGTAAATAATATTAATTATTTATTATTAGTTTTATAATATAAAATAATATTAAATAATTATAAGAGTTCTCAATAAATATTAATGTTAGTGCTCTTAATATAACTAATATTAATAAATAATTAAAAGATGTTGGTGAAGTATGGTTACAAAAGAAGTTCTCACGGGAAACTGTTTATAGGAATTCTTCCTTTAAGAAGAAGGATGGTGAAGAAGCAAGGGGATATGGATTGATGAATGTTATTAAATCTCTCATAATGAGAGTCAAGCCATCATTTCGCCAGTGAAGAAACCTGGCCTAGTGATTGAAGTGGAAAGATTTCATAACTTATGATAATTTCTCAGAATTAGGACAGAAACCATTTCACCAGTGGAAGTATCTGGTCTATTTGGTTATAGCAATGGGTTAAGTGTTAGAAGGTGGAAGATTGAATTACTCTTATGAACACTAGAATTGAATCACTCATTTCATATCATACAAAGAAGGTGGACATGCCAGTTTGGAACAACGTCATGGTATTGATGGCCGTGAGCGATGAATCAAGGCGATATTGACGTGACCAGCCAAGATCAACTTCTGCATAAAAACTGGTTTCTACCAAATAGAGAATTACTGTGGGTATTTCTGATAAGGGAAGGGAGTTCTAAACTAAAATTCAAGAAGAGAGACTTCAGAATGAGTGGAAGGCATCAGGCCGGTACAGAGCTGTGTGTGTCTTTTAGCCGCTACTTTCCAATAAACACTCCTCATCTATATATATGGTGGGTCAACTGTTATTGAAAATACATTCTTCCTACATTGGCGACACTTTGGATTGATTCGAATGAGAAAAGACCACTTCACTGCACACATAGGAACGAAGGGAAATACTGGAGCATAAAGCAATCATGGGAGGATTGACTCTCTACTGTACTATTTAGAATAGCACACAACAGATGTACACCATGATGGCAGGTGCACTAATTCTTAATACTGTCTGAAATTATATTGAAATAGTTTGACATTAAAATTCATGTATAATAAACGTGGATTCTAGCTATGGTGGAAGATATATCATTATAATTATTCTCTGTTGAATTTGTATATGAAAGATTGAATTATGGATAGAAGCATTTGAATAATGAAAACTACTTCAAACTGAATCGTGTACATTAAACTTGGATTCTTGGTTGGGTTATTGTGTCACCATTGTATTGGATGCAAATTGTTTAACTAAATTTCAGCAAAGTTGGTTGAATCCAACAAGGGATTTTACATGGTATCAGAGCTTTGGTCCAGCCAGTCTGTGTGGTGAAAAATCTAAAACCAGATATGGGGTCAGAAGAAAACATTTGTTTGGTTAATGCTCTATTAGAACCCATTGAAAAGATTCACACTCAGCAACCCAGGAAAATTATTCACAATATCCTGACTAAAATGGAAGGAGGTTTGTATCTAGTAGGATGGTCACATTCTCCACTTGTGCATTTTTCTTTCACTTCTGTGAAATTTGCTTTGAATCAAAACTGGTTGGCGATGCATTCTAATGCAGACATCAGATTGATAATGGCTTTGTGTTTTTGTGAAATTCTAAGAATTATGACTCCATATATGCCCTATGATGTTATTACTATGAAGAAGATATTGTCCTTAATAATTGATAACTTTCAAGATCTAGATGATCTACATACTTCAAGAAAATTTGGCCTACTGAAACTATTTGCAGAAATCAGGATTAGTAACATACTGTTGGATTTAGGCTTCCATGATTTGATTTATGTTATGTTTCATCATTTCCTAGTTATGATCAGAAGAACACATGGAAAAGAGGTTATTACAGCTATGCAAGATATTATGATTCAAACTATTAATGAGAGTGAAACAATTTCCCAATCTCTTTTATCATTATTATGGACTGTTCTTAAACATGAATGTGCTATCTCCCCATCTGCGTACTCACTGGTTTGCAATGTAGTCAGGTGTTGTGAGGGAAAGCTCAAGTCCCTTATGCAGTCGAAGGATGGTATTACTCATGATGAATGTGGACAAGAGTTTCAGGGAGTCAGCAAAGAGATACATGACAAAGGGTTGTATATGATTACACACAAGAGGAAGTTGAATCATCTTGCATTACAGAAAAAAAACAAAATGAGTCATCTCAGGATGGAAGTGAAAGTGAATTTCAGAAGGCTCATACAGAATCACAAGAGAAAGAAATTATCTATGCAGACACATAGAATGAAGTTGAATCTTTTTGCATTATAAATCCATGCCATGACGCAACTATACAGTCTGATGAAACTAAAGAGGTCAGTTCAAGTTTCTATGTGGGTGAATTGGAAATCAATATTGATGAATATAAAACAGGAAACAATAATGCTCTCATGGTTGAAGAATCTTTGGTAACTTCAAGTGAGTCAACTATTCATGATGTGGAAAGCGTCATTGTTGATGTAAACAATACCAAAGATTCATTAAGTGAAACAGGCACCAGTTACGGTGATAACCGTGAATCTTTGCCAGGGAAAGATTTGAAGGATCAACTGGTGGTGACAAAGGAAAGGATTGTGCAGGTGTTGTCAAGAACTGACACTGCTCATAAACAAATTGAAAACCTTATATGGAATTTTCAGCAGAAGGAAAAGGAGAATGGAGTTAAAAATGGGATTTTCAATGCACAGTTACAAGCAATCAAGGAAGAATTAGAGATGACAAAATTTGAATATTTGTGCTTACTCAGGGACAGGGACATAGCTATCACGTTTGCTAAAGATAAGGACAAAAAGAATAGGGATTTGGGTTTACAATTGAGTATGGCTTACACAGAGAGAATGACAAGTGAACATGTCATCCCTTCAAGAATTGGGGAAGTGCAACTACTAGTAGAAGGTATTAATGGCTTCGGTCAGGAAGAATTGTTGTCACAGGATTTAGGGTTACCACATTTAGTATAGGACTGAGAACAACAAAGTGTATGGATTGAAGGATTTAGTGAGGAATAAGTGGTAACAGGAATTGGACCCAAGGAACTGATGGCTGGGTGTAAACATGTGGAAAGGACCCTCTTGCAGTGTAACAAATGGATGGAGAAAGCTTGACATGCTAAGATGATAGCTGCTCAAGCAAGAGAGAACTTGCAGAAAATTAAGGAAAGGAACAGAAGATTGGATTCTCAAACAAAACCAGAAATGAGTGTTAATGATGAACCTTATGATCGTCATAGTTTGTCGGAGGCTGAACAAGCAGATTTACATAATCATCATGGACAAATAGTTTCTCAAACAGTGTTGGTGATTTTAGTTGATGTTGTGCTACATGCATCAAACTCTTATTTGTTTTTCAGACTTCCTTCCTTGAAGGATGGGATAACCTTTAAGGATGACTTAAAACAACCAAATTTACCATACTTGGATTTTTTGAGGATAACTGATGACATAACTAATTCTAGGGTATGGATAGTTGATGAGACACTCACCTATGAAGCCTTGATGAGTGAGATATCTTCTTTTGTCTTGTTGATTGATGTTGGAGATGATGTCCAAATATGGGATCCTGGGGTTTGCATGATTGACAGAGTATTTTACAATGAAGCATATTCTAGGTATATTAGAATGGCACAACGGATGCCTAAGGAATTCATGAGATTGATTTGGGATCCAGGTGTTAGGGTACAACTAATAATTGATTCAGTGTTCAGGAAATTTTATTGCTTGAGGACAAGCAATTTTGGGGCAAGAGGACTTGTAATGTCCCCAAAATGATGACTTAGTAAATAATATTAATTATTTATTATTAGTTTTATAATATAAACTAATATTAAATAATTATAAGAGTTCTTAATAAATAGTAATGTTAGTGCTCTTAATATAACTAATATTAATAAATAATTAAAAGATGTTGGTGAAGTATGGTTACAAAAGAAGTTCTCACGGGAAACTGTTTATAGGAATTCTTCCTTTAAGAAGAAGGATGGTGAAGAAGAAAGGGGATATGGATTGATCAATTTTATTAAATCTCTCATAATGACAGTCAAGCCATCATTTTTCCAGTGAAGAAACCTGGCCTAGTGATTGAAGTGGAAAGATTTCATAACTTATGATAATTTCTCAAAATCGGGACAGAAACCATTTCACCAGTGGAAGTATCTGGTCTATTTGGTTATAGCAATGGATTAAGTGTTAGAAGGTGGAAGATTGAATTGCTCTTATGAACACTGGACTTGTAGCACTCATTTCATATCATACAAAGAAGATGGACATGCCAGTTTGGAACAACATCATGGTATTGATGGCTGTGAGCGATGAATCAAGGTGATATTGACATGACCAGCCAAGATCGACTTCTGCATAACAACTGGTTTCTATCAAATAGAGAATTACTGTGGGTATTTCCAATAAGGGAAGGGAGTTCTAAACTAGAAGTCAAGAAGAGAGACTTCAGAATGAGTGGAAGGCATCAGGCCAGTACAAAGTTGTGTGTGTCTTTTAGTCGCTACTTTCCAATAAACACTCTGCATCTATATATATGGTGGGTAAACTATTATTGAAAATACATTCTTCCTACATTGGTGACACTTTGGATTGATTCGAATGAGAAAAGACCACTTCACTACACACATAGGAACAAAGGGAAATACTGGAGCATAAAGCAATCACGGGAGGGTTGACTCTCCAGTTTATTGTTCAGAATAGCACGTAGAAGATGTACACCATGATGGCAGGTGCACTAATTCTTAATACTGTCTGAAATTATATTGAAATAGTTTGACATTAAAATTCATGTATAATAAATGTGGATTCTAGCTAGGGTGGAAGATATATCATTATAATTATTCTCTGTTGAATTTGTATATGAAAGATTGAATTTTGGATAGAAGCATTTGAATAATGAAAACTACTTCAAACTAAATCCTGTACATTAAACTTGGATTCTTGGTTGGGTTATTGTGTCACCATTGTATTGGATGAAAATTGTTTAACTAAATGTCAGCAAAGTTGGTTGAATCCAATAAGGGATTTTATAGAGAATTGAGAAGTTTGCAAAGAAATATGGTAAGCCATCAGACTCTCCTCCATCGATCACTGAAGGCAAAGGAGATGACATAAAGATAGAAGATTATGAATCTAAGTGATAAGCTATTGGAAAGTTGACTCCTAGAGGACATATGACTATTTTGTGTTGTCATCATGGCAAAAAAGTCATACTAAGTTTCTATCAAAGATAACTCAGAAGATAAAATGACTAAGTATGGAAACAGGGCAGACAGAGGTATTCAGCGATCAACACATCAATGCACGTGCGAGAGATCGAATCAGAGTATGTGTGTTTAGATATATGTTCTATGAAATGTGTACATACTATGTCCAAACACACATAGTATGGAATGATAGTATGGAGAAGTTACAGACAGAGTAGTACACTAGCAGTCTAGAAGACATAGCATGAAAGCCGACTAGTGTTTTGATCAGCGTGAGTTATTTTGTTATGTAATGGCTAAGAACCTTTTATTATATGTTTGTAGTGATGTAATTAGTATTTTTGTAAACACGCTTGATCCGACTTGTTCAGAAGCATTGTGTATTATGTTTTAGGGCCGACGAGAGTCTTGTTTTGGGTCGCGCCTATTCAGATATGAACATATAAGTATGTAATGTAAAGTTATGTTACAAGTATCAAATTATTATGTAAGAGGAAGATATAGAAGAGTAGTATGATGAAGTCAGTATATGATAAATCTCTTTAAGAGAGTAAGATTATTTGCGCATACACAGAACTAATCAGACAACAGTGTCATCACAGCAGTTCACTTTTGATATAGTGTTTATCAACTATCAGAAGGTTGTAGCCTTCATCTTATTGGGTAGTGAGCCATATACCTTTAACAGGGTTTTGTAAAAGACTCCTAACAAGGTCAGACCTTTAACTAGGTCGTTGCACTTGCATTGTAAAGACTACTCCTAACAGGGCAAAGGAACTTTAACAGGTTCATCATACTAGTGCAATATTTGTGGGTAGTAATTCCCACCGGGGTTTTCCTCTGATCAAGGTTTCCCCATAATCATATCATGTGTTATGAGTTCTTATGTTAAGCTTCATTAAATGAATGTTTTATTTATGTTTAAGTTGCTGAAAAGTAATATATAGACAAACACTGATTCACCCCCCCCTCTCAGTGTATCTAACAATTGGTATCAGAGCTCTGGTCCTCTGAAAGAAAGTTTAACCACTTGAGGAGATCATGGACTCAGCAGAAGCAAAACATTTAAAAAATAATCTTGAAGCAGCTCTTGAAGATCTTGATAGATCTGAAAAAGAAAATGAATAACTTAGACTAAAAGTTGAGGGCTCACAAATGCTTATCAAGAAATTAAGAAAAGATTTGAAATATTGCTCTACTAGTGATTTAGGGAAAATGATCAAAAAGTTGAATGAAGAGAATATGTCTCTGAAAGATAAAATTGAAAATCTAGATGAACAGCTAACAGACAGTCAAATTACTATTGAAGAAAAGATCAAAGAAAGCAAACAACTAGATGATGAACTCTTGAAAGCAAACATGAAAGTCCTGGAATTGGAAAACATAAAGAAGAAGTTGGAATCTGAATTAACAGAAGCAAAAGATAAGATTGATAAACTCCACACAAGTTCTGATTCACTTCAATCTTAGCTTATTGTACAAAAGCAAAAAGGAGACACTACTGGTCTTGGATACAGTGTAGCAAAAATTGAAATTAATTCATTACAAGAAAGAAAGAAAGAACATGAAGCATCTTCAGAAGCAAAGAAATTTGAAAATGTTGCAGAGATTAAAATAGATCCACCTAAAGGGGAAATCAAGCAAGTTAACAGAACTTGTTATGCATGTAAAAAACATGGTCATTTGGCAAGAGATTGCAAAGTGGTAAGACCTTTCAATGGTTACTGTTTCTCATGTAATAAGTTTGGTCACAGGGCTATGCGTTGCAGAACAAATCAAAGAAATTAGTCACAACAGAATCAAAGAAAAATGAATCAAAACAATCAAAGCAATCAACCTCAAAGAAATTTGCATAACACTACATGTCAGATATGTAACTATAATGGACATACAACAAAGCAGTGCAGCATGATGAGCAAAAACATCCAACCTCCTATCATTTGTCACACATGTGGAAAGGCTGGACACATCTCAAGGTTTTGTAGATCCAGAACTCAAAAGCAAGAGGATCCTAAGAAATCACTATTTGAAGAAGAAGGAAAAGTCAAGTTTGTTTAAGCAAAAGAAGATTCAAGAAAAATTTGGGTTGAAGTAAGGAAGGACAATAATGTTGACAAAGTAGTTGATGCATCCATAGTGGATACACCCTCTACTTCTACTTGAATATACCTTCTTGGTCTTAGGGGGAGCTATTCTAGCTCGGGACCCCTGCGCAGCTGGTGTACTCACCTTTGAGTATGCGCTAATGGATTCATAGTTATAAGCACATGATATTGCAATATGCATGCACACATTGTCTCTAATGTATTAGGATCAAAGTTACAAATTCTCTGAGTAATTTGCGTATGGTTGCAAACATTAAATATAGTAGCTTTTATAAAATAATGTAAATGTTCAATCTTCTTCACACTTGCATTTGAGATCATAGAATTTGAGAGCACTAGAGCACTAAGCATCAAAGCATGAAAACATAACAAATTTGGCAGTTAAGCAAACGGATAAGAAGTTGAAACGAAACCTTAGCAATCGCATCATTTCAGATTTTCATGAAACCCTATTTAGGAAATCATCAAGTAAGTATGGCAACTCCAATTGTATTTGACATTGTAGAGAGGAAAATATTTATGTTTAAAAAGAATCCATTCAAATCCATATTGGATGATGTGGAAGGAGCTTTCTCCAAAACCCCGTTAGGTGTTGTTCACATAGAAGATATTTGTGCATACATTTACTGTAAGAAAGAAATAGTAGGAGATATCAGCATAGCCACTCATATGGGATCTATGATGAAACCAGACTACACATTCAAGGATGAGTTCATGCACTGGATTAAAAACCCTATCTTTGAATACTCAAATGCGCACAAGTTTGATGAGCCTGAATGGGTAAAGAATTTACTAAGCAGAATACATGATGACCTTTACTGGATTGGTGAGGTTCCTATTTGCATCACTATAGACCTAATCCATGAATTAACTAGACTTCCTAAGACTGGACCAGTTCTTCCTACTGGCAAGGATGTGAAGAAGAAAGTTGAACAAGTTTTCTTATCTAGAAGTGACAAGCGCGGGATGACAGTTGACCCTATCAAGGAAGATGACATAAAGCTTCTAACTATGATACTTGGGTATAAGTTTCAGCAAGCAAGCATGTTAAATAGTGTCTCTGCAACAATATTCCTAGCAGCTATCAGAATGGTGAAGGATAACACTTAGTACAATCTATGTGAGATATTGTGCACTCAATTGACTGACAACATTTGAATCATCAAGCATGACAGGAGAAAGACATTCAGGTTTGGATCTTTGATCATCTACTTGTACTTCCATATTGTTGGAAAGGTTGCAAACCTTTACCTAGACAGGAGAAAACCCACA
>MU226565.1:1433030-1443134 GCA_018584345.1 Thuja plicata
TCTAAATGTCTTGAAGAACAGGATTGTAAATGAAGGAAGACTAGATACACTTGCTAAAGTCTATGACAAGTATCAAGAGATTGATAAAACTGAGATACATTCTATGATCATATCTCATATGATTAAGCTTAAGAAGTCAGTTCTTGAACTCAAGACAGTAATACCTGATAAGTTATGGAACATACTAGAGATCATGAAAAGACATTCAATTGAGGAAGACATAAGGATAAGAGAAGAAACATTGGATACTCTTCTCCCTGTATGCTGACATGATGAGAAGGAAATTCTATTAGATCTGGTGAAGCCTCATCTCAGAACCAAGACAAGGACTCTACAAATTATGAACAAAGAGTATGAACATATAGGAAAAGAAACTAAAAAGGCATTTTCACAAGTTTTTATGGATAGACACATGTATCCATCAATGGTGCCTACTACAAAGGTAACTCCAGCTCCTCCCAAACAAGTTACAGAACCAGTAATTTAGATAGCACCTATGACAGGTCCACATGTTTTAGCGCCCACAGTGACAATAACTTCTGATACAAAAAAAGACTCAGAAGATACTATAGTGGTTGATAATATCAAGATATCCATGACAAAATCTGACAAAGACATGGAAAAAGTTAATAAAGCATTTGTAAGCACTGAAGAGATGTGCACTGATGATACATCTGTACAACAAGATGAAGTTCCTGCCAATGATCCAATTGACTTGAATGAAGAAAAAGATACTCAAGATAATGAGACACCAATAAAAGTGATACCAGTAAAGATTGAATGCATGGATACCAGTCAAAATACTATATTCTTACCATCCACTCAACCATCTACTTCATTGTTGTCAAGGTTAACTCCTAATTCAGCAAGTATGGATGCATGGGGAGAAGAAGACCTAATCAAGATCAACGTTCTTTCTATGGAAAAAGAAAAAGAGAAACAAGTGATGAGGAACCCTCACTTTTTGGAATCAGTGAACATGTTGAATGACTTAGTGCCTGCAGACAAGAAAGTAGCCAAAGTTCAATCAGTTGAAGATGTGGACAACATTCTAACAAACTTCAAATCACATTTTACAAGCCTAGTAGACTCAACTACTAGAATTGTAGAAGATGAATACAAAAAGGAGAGACTGAATAAATTGGTAAAGAACTTTACCTTAGACTTAAACTCTTTAAATATTGGGCAATCCATATTGAAAGAATTGGCAGCTAAGGGAAAGAAAGTCATAGCAAACTGCATGGACAGAGTGAAGTTCACCTCTGAACACATCAAGAAGATAGAAGAGGCTAAGATCATGGTGGACACTATCTAAAAATTAGTTGAGACATCTACCCAGGACATGAACATATGTAACAATTTCTATCAAGGTCAGCTAGACAAAATTGAAAAGGCTAAGTTGGAAATCAGAAAGATAAGAGTCAGACAAACTCAATTGAGAAATGCACTTGCGCCCTCTCTAGCAGTCCTAAATGAGAACATAAAATAGATTGATGCTACCATTGCGACAAATGATCAAGGTCCTTGCATGGATCTGATAAAAATGGAGAAGCTGACATATGCCTTATGCGCGCATCTACTGACAATTGATGCAATGAAAGTATTTTGGCAGAAAGAGATCTAATCTCTTCAGATTGTGTACCCTGAATTCTACATAGAATAAGTATCTTGAGACTCACAAGTTTTTGTACCCCTTTGTCATTAATTTCAAAGGGGGAATAATAGAGAATGTGTATATATGGAGCAATATACATGTATATATGTAAAATATGTTATGATATATAGTTACTTTTTTGTGTTAAGTAATTTTGGGAAACTTGGCCACATTCCTTTGTTGCCATAAATGAAAAAGGGGGAGATTGTTGGCAAGTTGAATCCTAGAGGAAATATGACTATTTTTTTGTTGTCATCATGGCAAAAAAGTCATACTAAGTTTCTGTCAAAGATAACTCAGAAGATAAAATGACTAAGTATGGAAACAGGGCAGACAGAGGTATTCAGCGATTAGCACATCAGCGCACATGCGAGAGATTGAATCAGAGTATGTGTGTTCAAATATATTTTCTATAACATGTGTACATACTACATCCAGACATGCATAGTATGGAATGATAGTATGGAGAAGTTATAGATAGATCAGTACACCAACAGTCCAGAAGATAGAGCATGAAAGTCGACTAGTGTTTTGATCAGCGTGAGTTATTTTTTTATGTAATGGCTAAGAACCTTTGATTATATTTTTGTAATGATGTAATTAGTATTTTTGTAAACACACTTGAGCCAAATTGTTCGGAAGCATTATGTAGTATGTTTTAGGGTCGACTAGAGTCTTGTTTTGGGTCGCGCCTATTTGAATATGAACATATAAGTATGTAATGTAAAGTTATGTTACAAGTGTGAAATTATTATGTAAGAGGAAGATATAGAAGAGTAGTATGATGAAGTTAGTATATGATAAAGCTCTTTAAGAGAGTAAGAGCATTCACGCATACACAAAACTTATTAGACAACAATGTCATCACAACAGTTCACTTTTGATATAGTGTATATCAACTATCATAAGGTTGTAGCCTTCATCTTATTGGGCAGTGAGCCATATACCTTTAACAAGGTTTTGTAAAAGACACCTAACAGGGTCAGACCTTTAACCAGGTCATTGTACTTGCATTGTAAAGACTGCTCCTAACAGGGCAAAGGAACTTTAACAGGTTCATCATACTAGTACAATATTTGTGGGTACTAATTCCCACCGGGGTTTTCCTCTGATCAAGGTTTCCCTGTAATCATATTATGTGTTATGAGTTCTTATGTTAAGATTCATTAAATGAATGTTTGATTTATGTTTAGGTTTCTGAAAAGTAATATATAGACAAACATTGATTCACCCCCCCCCCTCTTAGTGTTTCTAACATAAGGATCCTCCAAGGTGTGCTTGCACAAACACAATCGAGGACTTTACTTGTCCTACCCTTCCCTAGATCCTAAAATCACTTCTAGGACCTCAATAGTCTTTTTCTCTTCTGGCCTAAGAATTTCCTAACTCAACTCCAAGAGTTAGTATCTTTGTGCTTCACCTTGATGGATCACTAACATTAGGGGTAATTAAACTCTTCAC
This sequence comes from Thuja plicata, assembly GCA_018584345.1. Taxonomy (NCBI): domain Eukaryota; kingdom Viridiplantae; phylum Streptophyta; class Pinopsida; order Cupressales; family Cupressaceae; genus Thuja; species Thuja plicata. The sequence continues at coordinate 1,436,146 of MU226565.1, forward strand.
AACATCTTCACCAATAGTGCAGGGGGTGAAACTCTTGCTAAGACAACTTCTTGCCTCCCACACAATCCCATTAGAATAGGACAGCTTTGGTTCTTCAAATGATCCCAAGACAACTAAGGGATTTTATCTTTTAATCCCACTCAGTTATGAAGGCCTGAGTGATAGTGACTACTCGGTTAATGAAGACCCGAGTGATAGTGAGTCATCTTGGTCAATGAAGCCTGAGTGACAGAGAGTTTTGTCCACTTTTCTCACAAAACTTCCAAACAATCCCTAAAACAAATTTGATATATTGATACCCTTTTGCAAGACCTAAAATATTCTGATGGTCTTATAATCCTAAGGTGCGCAGACAATGGATTCCTAGAATTCAGGGATAATAGGACAAATAGGGATATTTTTTGCAACCTTCTTATTTCTACTCAAAAATATACCTTGATGGATTGGCCAATGCCTGATCCTCTCAAAGGTTATTTGTAGGACCTCTATGCTTCTGAAACCATTCTTGGTTCCATCCTTCATGTTCTTCCCCTGCAATTGCATGTCATTAGTATTCTGTCATGCACCTAACCGGGTATGCTGAACTCGCCTAGGGCATGATCTTAAAAATAGCTAGCTAGTTCTCCTAAGCTCTTCCTTCCATATGCACACTGTACAATGGATTCCCATCCATATCCCTCAAGGCCATGATGATTTTCATGGTGGAGAGCTACGGGGAAACCATATTTCCTAAAACTATTAAAACAAAAACAACAACTATTATAATTGCAAAATGGCTTGAAAAGTAAATCTATTAAACTCAAAACAACTATACTATGAATGAAAAGTTCTGAAAAATATCTCTACTATGCTAAAAAAATACCGGATCACTTAGTTTAATCCATCTATCAACTCACAAACTCAAAAACAAGTCGACTCTCTGTGAAACTAGAACTTAGAACTCTTTCATTCAAAATCCAATATCACTCAATACATCTATTCACTATATCTATGTTGTGTCCTCATGGAAAAGGAATTCATCACCACTAAATATGCCCTGTCCATGATTGTAGGCTGTTACATTTAAGACCCATCATCATTCTTTGAAAGGAAACCTATTCTGCCAAATGTTGTCATGCAACATTTTGACAACATTGACAACTTGGTATAAAGCAAACTTTAATGATCTCCACTTGCCATAGAATGATGCAAAAATATTCTAGAGATTATTTTAGGCATATTCCTACCCTTTCCTAAGCCTTGAGGGATTTTGGATTAATTTCCCCACTTTTAGGCTTAATCTACCTCTAACCACTAATAAAGCATAAACATCTAGGTTGGATTGATCGTAGTCAAATCCACCTAGGTACACACTTGCAAGACCTTCTAAGGTCAAAACCAAAGTCTACTAACTTGGCCAAGGTTAGTACAATCCAAAACAAAATTGGAGTAAGGATTAACCTAGGTGCTCCTGCACCATCCTCTCCAAATGAAAAGATTTTAATCCATCCTTGGATTGAGAAAGTTGGAATCAATGCCCAACTTCTTGAACTTTGTCTCCTTGATCCAGGTAGCCTTTGGATTTTCTTGTTGATGCCATTTGATCAGGTGCTCATAGTATGTCCTTTGTTTGGTATTTTTTTAGGCCCTTGAATCAAGTACCTTCTCTACACTTTTAGGTGGTGTAGGGTTCAGATTCAGATCTTCCACCTCTTGTATAACCTCTGTAAGATTATGGTCTTAATCTAGATTAGGCCCCTTATAGAGGACCAATTCTAGTACATTGAAGACTGGAGATAGACCAATATCTTTTGGGAGCTCTACCTTATAGGAATTGTTACCATATTTGGCCAGAATAGTGCACGACCCTAATCTTCTCATCTCCAAATTATATGGTACTCCCTTCTATAGTCTAGCTTTGTTCAGATGGACCATGACCAGATCTCCTACTTGGAAATGAACTTCCTTTTCTTTCATCCACCTTTTTCTTGATCTTTGCTACATTCTATGTTAGTGTCTTTCTCACTGTTTCATACACCTCTTTCATGGAGTGTACAAAGTCTTCAGCATAACCACTACCTTTGGCTCCATCTTTCATTTCTCTGAGCTCAAATATACCTCTAGGGTGTAGTCCATAAACAATTTCAAAAGGAATCTTTCCAGTAGTTTTGTTTATTGTGTCATTGTATGCATACTCTGCCGGTCCTATGAGTTGATCCCAAGTTTTACCATACTCCTTTGTGAGACATCTCAATAGGTTTCCAAGGCTTATATTAACCACTTCTATTTCACCATCTATCTAAGGGTGATATGTAGACCTAAAGGATAGATTGGTTCCCAATTTATGCCACAATGTCTTCCAAAAGTGACTCATGAACTTAGTGTCTCGGTCAGAGACTATGCTTAAGGGCAAGCCATGGATTCTTACCACTTCCTTGAAGAATAATTGTACAATATGAAAAGCATCATGCACTATCTTACATGGGACAAAGCGTGCCATCTTACTGAACCTATCCACAATGAAATAGATACTTTCCATTCCTTGTTTTGTCTTCAGCAGTCCCACAAAAAAATCTAAGGTCAAAACATTCCCAAGGTATACTTGAAATGGGGAGAGGTTGATAAAGGCTGGCATTTAAGGATGTGCCCTTGGTTTTATGAAACACCACACAACATTCCACATACTTTCTGATATCCATATTCATTTTAGGCCAAAAGTAAAACCTCTGCACTAACTCTTGAGTCTTATGGACTCGAAAATGGCCACTAAGTGCACCATTGTGTTTTTATTGGATCAAATTTTCCCTAATTGATCCTTTTGGGACACATAATTGACTCCCTTTGAACAATAGATCACTTTACATAGTATATTCAAAAAATCCACTATGAAAATGATTTTTATACTCTTTACATACCTTGTATGCTTCTGCAAAGTCTTCATCTTCTGCATATAGATATTTGAAACTATCAATACCCATGCTCTGTAATTGTACTTCTTGCACTGTCAGTAGTCTTCTGCTAAGTGTATCAGCAACTTTTTTCTGCACTCCTTTCTTGTGCTTATCATTGAATTTGTAATCCTACGATTACTCCACCCATTTTATGTGCTTGTGAGGGAGATTGTCTTGTGAATTCAGGAAGCTAAGTGCTTGATTGTCTATATACACCATAAATTCCTTTGGTAGCAGATAGTGCCTCCATTTTCTTAGTGCTTGGACTAGAGCATACATCTCTAAGTCATAGGAAGAATACTTCCTCTTAGCATCACTGAGATTTTCACTGTGAAAAGCCAATGGTCTTCCTTCTTGTCTTAGTACCGCTCCAATAGAAACATTTCTAGAATCACACTCAACTGTGAAGAGCTTCTCAAAGCTCGGTAATATCAAGATAGATTGAGTGGAAATATTCTTCTTTAGTAACTCAAATCCTTGGAAAGATTTTTCATTCCATACAAACTTTGTTTCCATTCCACCCTTTATGGTGTCTAACATAGGAGCACAAATAGCACTAAACTATTTAATGAACTTTTTATAGTACTGAGCTAGACCATGAAAAATTCTTACCTCTGTTGCAGATTTGGGAGTAGGCCAATTGACAATGGCTTCTACCTTGTTTGGATCCATCTTGAGACTTCCTTCAGACAATACAAACATGAGATATACTAACTCCTACTTGAGGAATTCACACTTATCCAAATTAATCATCAACTTCTCCTCATGCAATCTTTTGAAAACAATTTGCAGATGTCTTAGATGTTCTTCTTTAGTCTTGCTAAAGATTAGTATAACATCTAGATACACTACTATAAATTTTCCAATGTAGTCTTTTAGAACTTTGTTCATAAGTCTCATGAATGTAGATGGGGCATTTGATAACCTGAATGGAGTTACAAGCCACTGATGAGGACAGAAGTCTTGATGCTGCTACAGAACCAACTTGGCTCTATTCTGAGATCTTTCTCTAGGTATATGGTGAAGACAAAAGTGCTTTTTACTTGATTACCGATGAATCTCGGGTTATATCTTAGTTTTCACATGTACACCGACGGCTCTCGGTATCCTTTGGAAATTTTTATTTTGTATGTTGACTAATGCTTTTCGGTATGTATTAACCGATGAGATTAAATTCACAGAATCATAACAAGTAATACCATAGTGCATCTTTAATCATGTTGATTTGGCATTTTTAACTATGTACAATGGATGCACTATGGTATTACTTGTTATGATTCTGTGAATTTAATCTCATCGATTAATACATACCGAAAAGAATTAGTTAACATACAAAAGAAAAATTTCCAAAGGATATCGAGAGCCGTCGGTGTACATGTGAAAACTAAGATATAACCCGAGATTCATCGGTAATCAAGTAAAAAGCACTTTTGTCTTCACCATATACCGCACCTTGGCTCTATTATGAGATCTTTCTCCTAGATCTCTTAGGGTGTTCACAACCGTAAACTGAGGTAAGTCACTCTCAACTTTACCTCATCTTCAAGACTCAGTCCCTCATCAAAATGTTTTTCATCTTCTCCTTGCTGAACCTACACAAATAGATTCATTCTACTCACTCAATCAATGTTCTTAGAACATTTGTTTCATTCTCTTCCCTAGCTAGACTATTACCAAGCTCACCTAGGGTAAGATCTCCAGATTCACACCTATTTCTATTCCTACCAAAAACAAAAAGGAAACTATGTACAAGGGCTCCTCTCAAGTTCCATCCCAACACATGATTCTCACCATGGATTTAGGAATCTTGAGGGGCCATTACTATTTAGAACCCAGAATGGGTGAAGAACTAATAGCTTGCAAATTAGAAAATAAATTAACTAATCTACTTGCATGCAAAAAGAATCACAGAGAAACTTAATATCCACTAAACACATAGTCTGCAACTTCTCATTACTGGAAACAAAACAAAACAGTACAATAATTTGTAAATTCCTAACTTCCCTGTAGCTTCTCTTCTTCTACAATCTCTACTCTCCATATCTCCAAAATGAATGCTTGGGATGTTATTAGTAACCATCCTCTCATAGGAAACAACCCTAATGGTCAACTCATTTACAAGAATCTCTTTAGGAACCGTTACACTAACCATACTGTCCATAAAAGACAAGACCCGCTTTTCACAGGCCATTACGACTAAATATTGTTGAGCAACAGTAATGCAAAGCTAAGCTCCAGTGTTGGTCGAGCTTCTCGGAACCAGTGTAGGCTGAGATGTTGTGTTAACTCAACTGTAGTGTTAACTCGGTTAAAGTGTTAACTTGGTTGCAGTGTTAACTCAGTTGTAGTGTAGGCCGAGTTGCTAGGCACCAGTGTAAGCCGAGTGCCAGTGATACCAAGCAGCTTATCCAAAGTTCCCGATGCCTTGGTTGGATTTCCAGAGGCTTCCAAACTACCTCACACACACACACAACTAAAGTAAACCAATTAAGCAACTTATCTAGACATGGATTGACCTATTCATATCCATCTTAGGGGGAAAAAAATGACCTTCTAAGGTCCACACAAACTCTCCTAACTTGGCTAGAGTCAGTCAATGCCAGAAATAAAGAGCTAGGGATTTGAGCTAGGTGTGCTCCTGCACCATACTCCCCCAGACAAAAGAAAGGTTAATCCATCCTTGGATTGAGCATGTTTGGATCAATTCCCAACCTCTTGAAGTTTGTTTCTCTGATCCAAGTAGCATCAACATCTTCTTTGTCGTGCCATTTGACAAGGTGCTCCATATAGTCTTTGTTCCTGGTCTTCTTGTAGACCCTTGAGTCTAGTATATTTTTAGCTTTCATAGATGGAGTAGGGGTTAATTTCAGATATTTTACCTCTTGTATTACCTCTTGAAGGTATTTATCAACATCTTGAATTGGTCCTTTGTATGCTATCAAGTCTGCAATGTTGAAAACCGGTGACAACCCAATGTCTTCAGGAAGCTCCACCTTGTATGCATTGTTTCCATAATTTGCAAGTATCTTACATGGACCTAGCCTCTTCATCTGTAGGTTGTGAGGAAAACCTTTTTTCAACCTATGTTTGTTCAAGTGTACCATCACAAAGTCTCCAATCTGAAACTAAACATCCCTCTTTGTTGCATCCACCTTTTTCTTTACCCTTTCAGCATTTTCAATCAAGTTCTTTCTCACACTTTCATGGAATTCTCTCATTGAATGAGAAAATTCCTCAGTATATCCACTACCATGCATTCCTTCCTTCAATTCTCTAAGTTCAAAAATTCCTCTTGGGCGAAAGCCATAAACAATTTCAAAAGGACTCTTACCAGTTGATCTGTTCACTATATCATTGTATGCATATTCAACTTGTTTAATGGGTTGGTCCCATGCTTGACCATACTCCTTTGTGGGGCATCTTAGAAAGTTACCAAGACTTCTATTGACCACCTCTGTCTGGCCATCTATTTGTGGATGATAGGCAGATCCAAAAGACAAGTTAGTACCCAGCTTTTGCCATAAGGTCTTCCAAAAATGGCTCATGAATTTTGTGTCCCTGTCTGAAACAATATTGAGTGGGAGTCCATGGGTCCTCACCACTCCACTAAAAAATAATTGAACAATGTTACAAGCATCATGAATGGTATTAAAAGGTACAAAATGTGCCATCTTACTAAATCTATCCACAACAACATAAATATTGTCATATCACTGCCTTGTTCTTGGCAAGCCAACTACAAAATCCATGCTTATGCATTTCCATGGTCTAGTTAGGATTGTAAGTGGCTGATAAAGGCCTACATTAGAAGATGTTCCCTTTGCTTTTTGACACACTACACAACTCTCAACATATTGTCTAACATCTCTATTCATTCTAGGCCAAAAATAGAACCTAGCGACTAGCTCTTGAGTCTTACTTACTCCAAAATGACCACTAAGTGCTCCATTATGTTTTTATTGAATCAAATTCTCTCTCATAGACCCTTTAGGAACACAAAGATGACCTCCTTTAAACAATAAATCATTCTGCAAAGTATATTCAGAAAACTCACCATGA
>MU226565.1:1444982-1462574 GCA_018584345.1 Thuja plicata
CTTTGTTGAGCCATGTAACCTTGTATGGGTTTTCATGTGGAATCCTTTTCAAATTTAACTTGGTGGCTGCCTCTTCACTAATAATATTATCAGTTGAGCCTGAATCAATAATGACTCTACACACCTTTCCTATAATCTTGCACTTCACTCTAAAGAGTTATCTATTTTGGCTTGGTTCTTCTTTGCTTGGATCTCTGATTAAGGTCCTCCTTATCATGAGGTTCTCACCTTGTTCTGATTCTAATGGTACCTCAGATGCCTTGCTGCTGCAACTTGATTCTTCTTGGACATAGTTAACTCTTTTCCCACCTCCTTGAGAAGTAGAACCTTTTTCAGGACACCGATATGCAGGATGTCCAAATTGCTGACAGTTGTAACACTTCATTGAAGAGAAGTAAGATCCTCTTCCTTGGTTATTAGTTCTTCCTCTTGAACTACTATTTGAACCTCTTCCATGGTTATAACCACCTCTTGTGTTACTGGGTTCTCCTTGATTCTTAGTGAGTTTGGTCTCACTCTAATTTCTTCTTCCATATCCTCCTCTATGACCTCTGTTGTCTCTTCCTCTTCCTCTGTTATTTGAATCTTGCTTCTTCTTGAATTTTTCCTCCACCTTGAGGGCTAGCTGGTAACATTAGTGTATAGTCTTGGGGTTTAAGAGACTAATTTCCTCTGAGATCTTTCTCCTAGATCTCTTAGGGTGTTCACAACCCTAAACTGAGGTAAGTCACTCAACTTTACCTCCTCTTCAAGACTCAATCTCCCATCGAAATGCTTTTCATCTTCTTCTTGTTGAACCTACACAAATAGATTCATTCTACTCACTCAATCAATGTTCTCAGAACATTGCTTTCATTCTCTTCCCTAGCCAGACTATTACCAAGCTCGCCTAGGGTAAGATCTCCAGATTCACGCTTGTTGCTACTCCTACCAAAAACAAAAAGGAAACTATGTACAAGGGATCCTCTCAAGTTCCATCCCAACACATGATTCTCACCATAGATTCAAGAATCTTGAGGGGCCATTACTATTTACAACCCAGAACGGGTGAAGAAATAATAGCTTGAAAAATAGAAAATAAAGTAACTAATCTACTTTCATGCAAAAAGAATCACAGAGAAACTTGATATCCACTAAACACACAGTATGCAACTTCTCATTACTGGAAACAAAACAAAATAGTACAATAATCTATAAATTCCTAACTTTCCTGTAAATTCTCTTCTTATACAATCTCTACTCTCTAGATCTCCAAAATGAATGCTTGGGATGTTATTAGTAACCATCCTCTCATAGGAAACAACCCTAACAGTCCACTCATTCACAAGAATCTCTTCAGGAACCGTTACACTAACCATACTGTCCATAAAAGACAAGATCCACTTTTCATGGGCCATTACAACTGAATATTGTTGAGCAATAGTAATGCAAAGCTGAGCTCCAATGTTGGCTAAGCTTCTCGGCACCAGTGTAGGCTGAGCTACTGTGTTAACTCGGCTGTAGTCTAGGCCGAGTTGCTAGGCACCAGTGTAAGCCGAGTGCCAGTGATACCAAGAAACTTATCCAAAGTTCTTGATTCCTTGGTTGGATTTCCAGAGGCTTCCAAACTAAGTGACACACACACACACACAACTAAAGGAAACCAACTAAGCAACCTATTTAGACATGGATTGACCTAGTCATATCCATCTTAGGGAAAAACAAATGACCTTCTAAGGTTGACACAAACTCTCTTGACTTGGTTAGAGTCAGTACATGCCAAAAATAAAGATCTAGGTGTGCTCCTGCACCAGCCACTCATACAAACCTTATGTGGTTTTGAAATATTTTTTCAATTCATCTCCCTCATTGAATCTAGTTTGGTGATAACCACTCTTTAGGTCAATCTTTGTAAAGTACCTTGCTCCTCCTAGACAATCCATTAAGTCTTCTATCCTAAGAATAGGAAACCTATACCTAATGGTGATTCAGTTAATAGCTTTGGAATCAGTGCATAGCCTCCAAGTTCCTCCCTTTTTGGGTGCTAGGATAGTGGGTACAACACATGGGCTAATAATATTTCTAATGAGGCCTTGGTTTAGGAGCTCTTGGATTTGTTTGGCAATTTCTTCATTTTGCTAAGGGGTCATCTTATAGGCTGCTTTGTTAGGAAGGGTAGCTCCAGGAATAAAGTCAATTTGGTGACTAATAGCTCTATTAGGGGGTAGGCTTGTAGGTTTTCCATCATTGACAATGTCACTGTACTCTTGAAGTAACTCTTGTACCTCTTTTGGAATCTCTGTCTTCTTGACTATCTTCTTTGCATCTTCTTCTTTTGGTTTTAAAAATAGAGCATATGCTACTCCCTCTCCTTCTTCTAGAGCTTGTAGGAACTCCTTCTCAATCACCAATAGAACATTAGGACCTAAAGTCTTCACTTCTCTGTCTTCTAACAGTGACTGTATTTTAAAAGTCACACCATCCTTCTTAAAGGAATATGAATTATTAGTTCCATCATGCATGGCTTCTCTGTCAAATTTCCATGGTCTCCCAAGTAAACTGTGACATACATCCATAGGTAGGACATCACACAATACTTTATCCTTATACCTTCCAATTGAAAACTCCACCTAAGCTTGTTCATTGACAAGGACATGTTGCCCTTCGTTCAACCAAGTAACCTTGTATGGGTTACTATGTGGAATCCTTTTCAATTTTAGCTTACTGACTGCTTCCTCTGATACAATATTATCTTCTCTGGCTTGGTTCCTCTTTCACTGGATCTTTAATTAGTTTCCTCCTCATCATTAAGTTTTCTCCTTCCTCTGACTCTAAGGGTACTTCAGGGTGTTTACTTCCACCCCTCGATTCCTATTGAACAAAGTTTAACCCTCTTGTCACCTCCCTGAGAAGTAGAACCTTTCTCTGGACACCTATAGGCAGCATGTCCCATCTAATTACAGTGATATCATTTCATTTTTTCAAAGTAGGAACCTCTTCCTTGGCTACTGCCTCTTCCTCTCCAATTATTGTTAGAGCCTCTTCCTCTATTGAAGCTCCCTCTACTTGAGTTTCCTTCTTGTTGTTCTGTTAACTTAGTCTCTCCTTGATTCTTGGACTCTAAATTTCTACCACTATTTCCATTTCTCTGTCCTCTGTCAACTCTTCCTCTACCTCTGCCATTGGTATTACTGGATCTTGTTTCTTTCTCAGCTTCTCTTCCACCTTTATTGCAAGTTGGTGGCATCTCTAAACAGTGGTAGGAGTGAGTAAACTTAACTCATCTTGAATAGTCCATTTTAGACCATTAAGGTATCTTGCTACCTTCACACTTTCCTCTTCTACAATCTTCAATGTCATGCATAGCCTTTGAAACTCTTTAGTATAAGAGTTAACATCCAAGTATTTTTTCCTAAGAATTTGTCTCCTTTTATGCAATTGAATTTCATAGTCTTCAAGTACATATGTTTCTCTGATTTTGGCTACCATAGATTTCCATGTAGCTATGAGTCTCTTTCCTTCCTTATCTCTCTCATCTTGGATAAATTTTCACCAAGTGAGTGAAGACCCTCTTAGTCTAGCCTTTGAAACTTTCAATTTTTGTGCTTATGTTATACCATCAAATTCAAAGTGATTTTCTAGTCCTTCAATCCAGTCTAGGACTATTTCTGGTTCCATCTTTCTAGTGAAGATAGGAACTCCTTCCAATGATTTACCACTCAAAGAATTTAATGCATTTAAGAATGGTTCCTTAGTGAGGAAAGGGTTAGTTTTAGGGACTTCATCATCTAATTCAATCTCCTTACTTTTCCCTTCAACCTTGTCCTTCACTTCCTCTTTCTTTTCTTCCACTTGGTCCACTTTTTGTTCGAATTGGGCTAATCTTTCTCTTTATTCTCTTCTTCCTTCTCATCTACCTTCTTTGCCAACTCTACATTTTTTACCATTGTAGACTCTCCTATTGACTCTTCGGGTTGGGAAATTTACCACAAGATAAATCTTATTGGATCTGATACCAATCTAATAGGGATCCTTCAAGGTGTGTGAACCACCTCACAATAGGTTCTTAGTAATCGTGCCCAAAGCCTCTCTTAGGAATAGTTTATTCAATCTAAGGATCACTTCCCCCACCATGAGGTGCATTTATTTTGTCAACCCAAGGACATATACTTGAAATAGTATGGCACAGTATGTGCACTAACTCCCTTAAAGAGTCATTCTACCTATGTTGCAGGAAGGTAAAATGCATGAAAGGAATCTATACTAGAGCTACAGGAAAGGAAACACACTTACTCCTTACGAAAATGAATGCTACAAATTACAAACTCTAATTAAGCCTATTCTTTCAACCTAGAGCATCCACTATAACTATCCTTGCAAGTGTTGAAGGAACATTCACAAAGTACAATGCTGCAGGAAGAAAATGTAATCTTCTATCTAGATTGCAGGGAATGCTAAAAGCAAATCTACTCTACTCTAATCTAACCCACCTCCCAAGTGGGCCCCCTTGGTTGGCTTCTACTAATCTATTAACATAGAAGATAAACCAAAAGTCACTTCATTATATTTCAAGAACCGATTACATAAGAACAATACATAAAACTAGGAAATGAACTTGTTGTGCAAGATACAATATAACAATGTATGCCAAAAAATTCCAAACTTCCAAACTAACAGTCCAATCCCTATAAATAGAATATTAACTTCTTTATTATAAAATAGAAAAGGAAAAATCTGAATAAAACCATGCCAGAGAGGAAAAACAAGAAACGTAACAGCCCATGACATATGCAATGAAGTCTGGGTGACCAAGTCAACATGATGGGAGCGTGGAGGGAATATAGCAGCTCTACATTCCTGCATTTCTGGACCAATGGCTCCTCATTTTTAGTAGCTGTGTCTTCTGATGCCATGATGGTTATCCATTCGCAGCTGGTCTTCAACGTCCTCTTTGAATTTTGTCAACCACTCTCAAGCGGCTCCTACTTCTTGGCAGGTTAGTTATCATGCAAAGATATTCATACAAGTAAACTTAGTCAAAATGATCCAGATATTAGAACACACATTTTGATTGCTATATGAAATACTGCAATAGATATAATATAGGAAAAACATGACATATCTATTCTACCCATGGTTTTAATGGTTCTAACTACACTTTGACATAAGTTCAACTGATTATAAGTCCACAAATGTTTTGGTAATACTTAAAAACATAGTATAAAGATTAATATAATAGAGACAGTAAATGGTCTCATCATCTGCCCCCTGGTAAGATGAATGCTTGTCCTCAAGCATTGCATCTTTTGGTAGTTACTCTGAAATCACCAACCTCTGTCCTCCCTCGTCTTTGGCTCTTAAAAGTGTAATAGAACCCCCTTGTCTTCTCCCAGACATCCACCCTGTGATCCTTCTATAGTCGGTCAAGCTTGTTAGTGTTGATGTCATACAGGGGCCAAAGGAGCATTGGTGGAAACATAGTGAGTGGACACCAGAGTTCCTGCCTAATTTGCCTACCTAGTTGCATGTATTTTGGTGCTCTATGAATAGTTGCTTGGAGGTTGATAGGACTGTGTGGATTTGATTTCTTAAATGCTTCGGGTAACCTACCCCATGTGCTTCTGGCACCAGCCAGGGATCTCTAAAAGATGAAGTAAGAAATGTTGTCATACTCTACATAGACCTCTGTTTTGATCCCAAAAAATTTATCCCTTGTTTCCTCTTTAATTTTTTCATAGGTCAAATTGAGCCAATCTCTAAGGAGTATATCTGGCTTGCTGCTCTCTACCCTCAATGGCAATGATTCTATTTTCTCCTATTCCCTGTAATTTTCTAGCTATCTATCATAATTAGCCTCATTGTGCATCTAGGACATTAATGTCCTTAGGTGTGCATCCCCTATGTAAAGTAGAGGGTTCCACTCAGTCTTTGCTGGAATAATGAAGTTATGTATGTACAGTTCACAAAGTAAATTTTGCTGCCATGAGGGAAGGGTCTGGTATAGGCCAAAAAATTCTTGAGCTGACTTGAACTCAGAGTCTATATCTTTAATGGTCATCATTAGTTGGAACAAAAGGAACTAATTTTTCAAATAGATGGCATAAACCCTGGGGGGTGGCCTACATGTAATTATTTGATTTGCCAATTTAAGGGCACGATCCATCTTTTGTTTATGTCTTACCAATTGCTCTTTCAACTCTGTAATCTCCTCCCCTTGCTCTGTTATTACTTTCTTCATTTTCATTTTCTCTTCTCCCTATAAAGTTGTTAAAACATACTTATTATGTAATCCAAAGAGAAGCATCTACAAGGTGATTGGACCACAACCTTTTGCCTGGTTACTTTGCCTCCTCTGTTCCTTCCATGACTTCGCTAAGAAACTTGTTAACCAAGTTCTTTTATATGGAACTAGGGCAGTCTCTGAGTGGGCTGACTGATGGGTTACTGAGGTACTCTCCTCGTTACTATCTGGGATATCCTGATGGATTTCTTGGGGACTATTTTGGTAGACATTAGGTTCAACTTCATAAGTATCAGTTGAATTTGGAGAAAAGTCTGGAATTGCAGACTGATTTGGGGAATCGTCTAGAATAATTTGTACATGGGGTTGTTCATCATATTGCAAAGGGGAAATGGGTTGGAATTTTGAGGATACTCTAGGGAGGTTTCCTCTCATTCTAGGGCTTCTTTGCCTAGCGGTTTCTTCAATCTCCACATCCTTTTTCTTAATAACCTTCTTCAGTTTCTCTGCTGCAGGAACTGACTTCCTTTTCTTCCCCTTTGAGGTTGTAGGGGTTTGTGGCTTGGTTGCAGGAATGGAAGTTTCTCCCTCTAATTTATATTTTCCTTTTGTTTGGGTAGAAGTAGGTACATTTCTCTCATGAGTAGGTAAAGGCATACTTTCTTGTAGATTTTTAGTTTCAACCCCCTAGGTATCTTTCTCAAGGGCTGGGTCAATTGGTGTTGCATCATCATGACCAGATTGCACATTAGGGTTAACCTGTGGTTGTAGGGTTTTATGCTAGACAAATTCTGACCATGCCATGGGAGAGGCATCCCTAAGAGATATTTCTATTAAAAATTTAATTAGGGCATGGTGGGTGACAGAATTGACATTTCCTTTTTGGGTCTCGTCGGCATTGATGCATAGCATATTGTACAAGAAATTGGGGACATTCATTGGAAGATTATGCCTTACATAAATAAGTAATTTAAAATGATGCGTGTGAAAATTAGAAAATCTTCCTTCACAGGTAAAATACTTGATAATATGCGTAGCCATCTCATTATACGGCAGAGGGATAGACATTATTTTGCACCCTTGTTTGGTAATCTCCCGAGGAGGGTCGCCTAGTTGGGTAAACTGGGCCCTAGCTTATCTGGCATCATGAACATTGGGGTAGTGCTCCCCAACCCTTGGTAACCTAGTAACTTCTACTATTCATTCTTCTATGGTGACCTATGTCAATCCAGTTGCTTTCCCTTCCTCAAATATACTTGCAAATTTAGCTGCTGAGTCTTCATCAAACTTTGTTAACTTTAAGAAATATCGTAACTAGCCACATGCATTAAACCTTCTTACTACTTCAACATCTAAAATTAACACACCATGTACTACCGGCTCATGTCTCTGCAACTGGCCTCCCATCTGTGCTTTCCAATTTTCAATTTGTCTGCTCTGTAGTACATAAATGCCTTATTCCTTTCTGAGTTCCAGACTACTCATTTTTAAAACAATGGACTTCCTTCAGAATTCCTCTGTTATTCTTAGCATGAACAATAGTGATGTATTTTAACAAGAAAAATTATAGCTCTTACTACGGGTTGCCACATAATTTAATTATAAGTCACATCAAGTCTGACAATCAGAGATTATTTGGGAATAAAGGTACGACAGTTGTGTGATATAGCAATGGGACTTTAATAAGACAAAGGAGAAGTACAGATTTGAGGCGACATTAAATATTTTAGGAGTAAATAGAAATGACATTTTAGGAATTAATACACTTCCCTCCCCCCTACTAAATATTGAAAAGTGTCCCCACTTGGCAAACTTGGCACGAGGAATAGAACTGGCTTAATGTCGCAATGATACATTTATTGTAGTATTAGATATAATCATCAAAATCTATGCGCTAAAAATGGATTTTTTTTAAAAAATATTGTACCTCTCATTCAATCATTACACATGCCAAAAAAGGTGGCGAGAGTGGAACAAAAGTAGCGGCGGCTTGCGTCAGCTAACTTGGCTCTTATTTGAAGCAAAGAAAGGAAAATGGTGATGAGATGGAAGGTGGGTGGGTGGAAGATAAAGAAATGAGATGAGTTGGAAAGAAGAATTAGAAAGTGAATGGGGGAATAAAGTTCATGTAAACATGAATTTTTTATTATGGACATGCTCGATGGAATTCTATTGAAAAGCCGCAGGAGGAAGGTTTGCACCCTCTGTTGTAGGAAGCGTTACCTGTTGCTCTTTTGAAATTTGTTGTCAGAATTGCTGCAGGAAGTCTTCTTTTGTTTGAGGTTGGTGATACAACTTTAGCTGATGTCCATTGACTAATAGCTTGAAGTGTACTAGGTTAATTGTGGTCAACTGGATGGATCCATTGGTGAAGACATGGTTTATTTCATATGGCCCCAGCCATCTTGTCTGTAGCTTGCTTGGTATTTCCTTGAATCTGGAATCATAGAGTAATGCACAATCAACAACTTGAAACTGTTTGTTCTTAATATGTGAGTCGTGCCACTTTTTCCTTTTCTTCTGGACTATTTCAGTGCACTCCAGGGAATATTTGTGCATTTCATCCAAGGAATTGAGATGTAGCAATCGTTCTTCTTGTGCTGCAGGAAGATCAATATTTAACTCCAGTGTTGTCCGCAAAGTTTTGTGTTCAAATTCAATGGGTAGCATTGCTGCTTTTCCATATAATAGTTCAAACAGAGTGATTCATGTGGTGGTTTTCCAGGTTGTTCTATATTCCCAGATGACTTCTGATAGTCTACTGCTCCAATCTTGGTGGTGAAAATGAACTTATTTTGTTAAGATGGCTTCAATTTCCCGATTTGTGACTTCAGCCTGTCCATTGGCCTGAGGGTGATAGGGGCTTGACTTCCGATGTCTGATATTATATTCTTTCATGAGCTCTGGTATCATATTGAAAGTGAATTGAGTGCCTTGGTTAGTTACAAGTTCTCTTGGTACTCCATAGCTGGTGAAAATTTCATCATACAAAATTCTGCAACTTTATGATCCAGGGCATGCTTCATGGATTTTACTTCGACCCATTTGGTTAGATAATTAGTGCACACCAGGATGTAAGATTTCCCATTGGATGGAGGGTCTATTGGGAAAATGAAGTCCATGCCCCATTTATCAAATGGAGTTACCACCACCTGTGGATTAAGGGGTATTTCATATGATCTGGTTGGTTGGCCCATTCTCTGGCATTTATCACATTTCCTTGTGTAGCTAGCTGCATCCTTGTGAAGTGTAGGCCAGTAATATCCAGTTGTTAAAATCTTCTGGGCTATCCTTTTTGCTACAAAGTGTCCCCCACATGGTTCATTATGACATGCATGGAGAATTTCATATGTCTCATCTTCTCACACACATCTTCACATTACTTGATCAGGTCCAGTGTAAAATAGTATGTTATCAATTCAAGAGAAATTAAAGCTTTTATCGACAAGTAGTCTCCTATCCTTATAAGAAAAATGTGTTGGCATTTTTTTGGCTACAAGGTAATTAGCTATGTCAGCATACCATGGACTTTGGACAGCAATATGAAACAAATGCTCATCTATAAATGCATCATCTATCAGAGTAGTATCTTCTTCAGCATGGTGAATTCTGGATAGATAATCAGCTACTACATTTTGCTTCCCAGGCTTGTCAATGATTGTAATGTCAAATTCCTGCAAAATAAGGAGCCATCTTGCTAACCTGCTTGTGATAGCAGGTTTGTTCATGAGATATTTAATTGTTGCATGGTCAGTATGAACAAAAATGGGATAGCCAGTTATGTAATGAAGAAATTTTTTTAGATAATAAACTACTGCTAGTAATTATTTCTCAGTCACTATATAGTTTAACTCTGGTCCATGGAGGCTCTTGCTAATGTAGTAAATTGCATTCTCTAGGTTACTAGACTTTTGTCCTAGGACAACACCTATTGCATAGTCTGAAACATCTGTATGAATGTGAGACAGAAAAGACCAATCAGGGCCCCTAAGTATGGGTTCTTTTGTCAATAGTGACTTAAGCTGTAGGAAGGATTCATCATATTCCTTTGTCGAAGCAAATTTGTCCTTTTTGGTAAGCAAAGTATACAGAGGACTAGCTATTTGACTAAATTTTTTGATAAACCTCCTATAGTAGCCAGCATGTCCTAGGAAAGACCTAACATCCTTTTTCTTTGTAGGGATAGGTATTGTGATAATTACCTCTATTTTCGTAGGATCTACCTGGATTCTAGCTTTAGAGATAAAATGTTCCAACACTACGCCTTCCTGCATCATCATGAAGCATTTCTCACTGTTGAGAGACAAGTTGTGTTCTTGACATATGATTAGTACTCTTTTCAAATTCTTTAGGGCTTCTTCAAAGGTGACACCAAATGTAGTAAAGTTTTCCATATATATCTCCATACAATCATGTGATATGTCAGCAAAGATGTTGATTACAGCTCTCTGGAAAGTAGCTGGTGGATTGCATAAGCCAAATGGTAATACAAAATAAGCATATGTTCCCTAGGGGCATGTGAATGTGGTCTTATCCTGATCTTATGGAGCAATGTTGATATGATTGTAACTATTGTATCCATCCAGAAAGGAGAAGTATTTCTTACCAACCAGAGTGTCCAGGACTTGATCAATAAATGGTAAAGTAAAATGATCCTTCTTGGTGGCGTTATTCAACTCTCTGTAATCCACACATATCTGTCATTTTCCTCCCTTCTTTGGTACAATGACCAAAGGTGATACCCACTTGCTATCAGAGATTGGATAGATGAAACCAACATCTAGTAACTTTTGCAATTCAGTTTTGACTATTTCTCGCAATGTTGGGTTTATCCTTCTTTGAGGCTGACGAAGTGGTAAGCTGCCATCATTAATGTAGATCCTATGGGTGCAGAGTTTGGGGTTCAAACCTAGCATATCTCTGTAATCCCAAGTAAAGGATTTCTCATGCTTACGAAGGAGTTTGGTTAACAATGCCAATTGTGGTGGTGGCAACTTGTTGTTATGGAGATTGTGACCAGGAGAAATTTGTACAGTAGTTGTTAGCTCTACCATTGACATCTCAGGTACTGGGCTTGTAGCTACTTCACATGGCAATAATTGGCTAATTATCTCAAGGCTTGCTGGAAAGACACAGTCCTCATAGGTACATAGCTGTAAAACAGAATTTTCAGAAACATCTTTTGCTACTATACACTCATTGATAAGAATACTCAGTATTACATCTGTTAGAGATTTGAGTCTGAGCAGTTGATTGATTGTATGTTTTTCATTGATGACAACATATAATACACAGTAGTAATTCTATGTGTACTTATCAGAATGATGACATGAAGCCTTGTGTGGATAGATACATGTTGTTAACATGTTTATTATGTTATGTTCATACACGCAGATCCAGATATGATGTTTCAGTCAAGTTGTGTAATTCTGTTATTGCTAGTTACAGTTCTGGAAGAGTATCTGTTCAGAGCCGATGTATGTAACGTGTTTCTTGAGTTGCACCTATCTTTAAGATATGTGCGTGTATATTCATGATTAGTTATGAGTTGATGATATTCATCTAAAGGCGCCAAACATGTTTCAAGAAGATTGCAAAGTTAGAGTTAATTTGGTGAGTCTGACTTAGTGAAGCGTCGCGTCTATTCAGTTTATACTTGCACGATTGTAATTATGCTTGCGTGCTTAGTAGAGCTGACAAGGATGTTATGAAGAGTTGTCTTACAGGTCCCATGATCTCATACTTTGAGAAAGATACTTATAACGAGTCAAGTGTGATACGCTAAGTGTGAATGATACGAAAAGAGATAGAAGATGTTCAGAGCAGAATATCAGATGTGGTTCATTCATCAAGATTCTATGTGAAGAAGAAGTGAAAGATTGTAATACACTGGAACTGATCAAGACAACAGGTCAACTCTACAATTCATCATCAGATATAGTGCATATCTGTTAGATAGAAGGTTGTAGCCTTCACCATCAAGCAGTGAGATTTTGGACAGTGAGTCCACCACCCCTAATAGGGTTATTTGTAAAAGACTCCTAACATGGTTTGACCCTTAACCAGGTCACTATACTTATTGCATTGTAAGGTACAACTCCTAACAGGGTTGAAATATCTTCTAACAGGGAATACTATAAACAAGTATAGTTCATTGTGGGTGCTAATTCCCACCAGGGTTTTTACCATTTGGTTTCCTCATAATCAAATTGTGTGTTGTGTACTGTGTTATCTGATTAAGCATTTACTTTGTTGTATTATGAAGTTAAAGAAGAAAAATAACTAAAGTTACTGATAACTGATTCACCCGCCCCTCTCAATTATCCTTTGTGACTATTCTAACAACAGCATCTTCCTCTTGCATTTTCATAAAATATTGTCTGTGCCTCATCATAAGCTGGGCAACGGAGATGAACTCTTCTTCCTCATCCCCTAGTTCTTCCCAAATAGGATCTCTCAAGTCTGGCTGAGGCTGGGCAGGAGGATACAGTGCTAGCTTCTTTATTGTCTGACCATTTGAAATTGTCATACTTCCCAATTTGCAACTAATTTTTGCATCAGTGGTGGCTAACCAAGGTCTCCATAGGATGAATGGATAGCCAACAAAGTTTACTTTAGCTGATAAGATGAGAAAATCAGCAGGGTATTCCCATGAGTCCAAGGTGACTACTGTTATGTGCTTGAATGTGACCTCTAAATCAGGCACAAACCCAACATAGTCTTTACTCAATCATTCAATTTACAAAGATGAACATGAATTGTACATTTCACAAAGTTGATTGAAGCGACCTGCTGCCTCCTATTTAGTTGGGGATGTCAAATTTACTCTCAAAACGAGAGCCAACAACCTTGACCATTGCTAAAATGGAAGATTTTTAAAGCATGAAAGATAAGAAAATTGTCATTAAACTAGAATGAAATTGCCATTAAAATAGAATGATAACGCCATTTAATCTAGAATGATATGCAAATTGGGTTGAATTAAACTAGAACAATAATCAAATTACACTAGCCTTGAAAATGCAATTATACTAAATGAGATTTTAAACTAAAAAGAAACAAAAGCTATTAAATAAGAAATAGGTGAGACAAAAATTAACTATAATTTTGATGCTCTAAAAATTGATCCTCTCAAATGAAGAAAATGAGGCCCATAATATAGAATAACCTGAGAAGGGGATGAAGAGTTTCTTTGAAAGAAACGGTTGACTCTTCATTTCCAAGGAGGAAGGTGAGACAATTTTTGAAGGAATTATTCAATTAAAAGAATAAATTATTGCCACATGAGTGGTTTTTCACATGGAATTATGGAATTCCTTTTTGAAGATAATTCATCCTAATAATTAAATAACTATTCAATTCCTTTTTTATGTATATTAGCTAAAGGGGGTGGAATTAATTTAATTTGAAATCACTCAGGAGTTTAGAATTAAATTAATTAATCATAGGGATTTTTAGCTAATAAACTGTCGTGCCCAAAAATTCGCGCCCAAAAATGCAACATTTTTTTTTTTTTAAAGGTGAAATTAAAGTCAAGAGGGTCTAAGGGGAATCATGACTAAGTGTCAACCTCCCTTAACCCTAATCGTCTTCTAAAGTTAAAGATGCACAAGGTGATGTCAAAGAAATATGTTTGACTAAAATTAAAATTTAGGTTAACGCACAAAGACTAATCAAGGTGAGGTTTTAAGAATTCACATGTCATCCCCCTAATTATTAATAGAGTTTGATGATGTGGGGAAAAAGAAAGAGGCTCCCTATACTCAGTCTCCAGGGTCGTTCGAAAAATCTAGTATGTATGATAGCTGAAGGGTCCTGTGTTTTTTAAAATACAACCTAGGGTGGGGCACTTTCATAATATTATTTTTATAATAGCCAGTATAGTGGCCACATATATTGATCATATAAAAAATAACATTATAAGCCCCCAAATATTATTTAAAAACTTTAATTGGATTTTCCTCTTAAATATTTTAATATTAATTTATTTAATTATCATATTATTATTGATAGGTCGGATATAATTTATGAAGATATTCTTCTAACTTAAACATTTAAGATTAGGTAAATGGTTAAAAGATTTAAAATCGTCGTTTACAGTCGAGAACTTAAATCGTTCAATAGGTCCATGATAATTTAAATTACTAAATCTTACTAGAAATTCATTAAATAATTTATCGCAATCCACCCCATAAATTGTTGTAAGTTAATCTACCAATATTAAAGAGGAATTAAATTAATCTCTTACATATCCCTTCATTAAAATATAGTTACAATATTTAAATTCATTCTTCTATTTTATCCTTCCAACCAAAAAACAATTTACATAAAAATCTCAAAAAAACTAAATTTAGTTACTAATTAATAAACTATTAATGAAGTGTAAGCTTCCTTTTTAAAAAAATAATTGCTAAAAGACTAAATACATTAAACAAATTAAAAGAAGTAGTTTCCCCCTTCTTTTAAACCCTCTCAATTTGAAATCCTAACGCTAATTCGAAATTAGGGTTAGGGTTTCAAATGAGATGCCTAAAATACCCTTTTATTTTTTTTCTAAACTCTTCTTTACTCTCATCTCCTCAAACCCTAGTCTTAATACTTTTTTCTTTTCTCATTTTGTGTTGCAGGTCTGAATAAAGAACAATGGATGCAATGGCTACAACATATACATATATTCATATATATGTATATACTCATTTTCGGTATATACATATATATAAATATATTTATATTTATATATTAAAAGTCTATTTTCGCAGGTTTGCAAATTTTTTTTTTATATACTGCGATGAATTGGAAAGGGGCAGATTGCACATCCCACAGAGGACGACGACATTATTATTTTTTTGCAAGGGTTCTGTTATTTGTTTAAAACTGGGTGGAGGTCGGTGGCGGCACACTGTGGTGGAGCGGCGAGTGGGCAGCCACCGCCACCACCTCCTCCACAGTCCACGGTTTTTAATCTGCGGCTGTGGGGAGTCCGGCGTGGCCGGGGGGTTAAACCCCTCCCATCCCACCGCCTTCCTTAAAGGAAGCGCGGGGGAGAAGGGGGTTGCGGCTCTGCCGCGACCCTCCCCTCTTTTTTTTATTTTTTATTTTTTAAATTAGGTTTATTTATTAGTTTCATTTTTTTTTTTAAATATTTACTTTATAATAATGTGTGTGTGTGTGTGTGTGTGTGTGTGTATATATACATCTCCCATTAAGAATACCTTTTTTTAAATAATATATACATATATATATATACACACACACACATATGTATATATGTGTATATATATTTATATTATTTTTTTATAAAAGATTCAATAAAACATACTAGCAGCAATATAAATAAACATATGCATAAACACATTTTGTTAAAAGGACAGGATATATATATATATATATATATATATATATATATAACATTTTGTTTTCTTATGATATAAACAACAGTAAGGAAAACATGTTTACAGGGGTATATAAATATATATATATTTTTAAATATAGTGTATATAAACTTCTGTTTATTATTTTTTTGTAAAGTTTAAAACAAACAGTAGCAAATAAATATCTTTTAAAATTTCAAAATGAACATATATGAGCATATCCACAACATAGCTACAACAAGATTAATCTGAAATTTCATCTCCTTGCATTGAGGAAAGTGAAAGAACTAAGTGACATAGTTTAAACTACAATACTTTTTTGAAACATTTAGGAAACACAAAATAACAAGATTCACACCATATCTATTTTAGAAATGTAGAGAAATTTTATTTAATAAGGAGACTAATACAAAACACATAGTTTGTCAACATTAATATTTTCTTACAAAATGCTTTCAAGAAATTCTTAAAATCAACCACATGGCTTTTACAATAATTTTCTTTTTCAAGTTATACTACTAACATATGCCTTGTGGCTTTTACAAAATCATGATATGATGAACATAACTAATACATTTTTTTTTTCATGATCACTCAAATCCTCAATGAACTCCAATCTTCACAAATCTGCAAACAAAAGCAAAACAAGGGAAAACTAGAAACCATGGGGCTGCTCTCCACCCAACCTAGGCCTCTTATGAGGCCACACCCGAGCTTGAGGAACCAAACAAAGGTGGGTGACATTCAAACAACAAACAAAAACAAGGAACATGAGATATTTACATTCAACTCTCATTCCCATAGGCTTTTACAAAGGATCACTCAAGGATCCTACTTGGGGTGAAGTGGACCAAGTACCCAAGCGAGAAGGCCAACCCAAAACATAAAAATCTCAGCCTTCACATGGCTGTCCAAACACTCACTTTCACATTTACAACTAAAACAACTTCATACCCTTATGACCCCCAATGAAGAAACAATGAGGGAGGATTGATGGAGCCCATACTCCATGCTTTTTCCCTCTCCTCCTTGAGGAGAGACTCTACACCAAGGGCTGTCATAACTCCTCCACCCCCAAGACTACTCTTCCCTCCCAAGGGTGAGTGAGTCTTGATACTCCCATTAACAAAACATACAAAGGAAAAACCAAATGAAAATCATTGCAACAACATCAAGCATTACAATAACAAACAAGATTCATGGCTTTCAACAAACCCATAAACACAACAACATACATTTAACAAGAACACATAAGATTACAAGAGAGAGAGAGAGAGTTGCACAAAATCCACCAACCTAGAATCGAAGCTTAAGGAAGAAAGTTGTAGAAGAGCTCCCTTTTTAGCCAAATCCCTCCTTCCAAGATCACCAACTCTAGCTATGTCTCTAAGTTAGAGAGTGGGTGTTCAAACTTTTCAACAAGGAGAGTTCCCACTAAAAAGCCACTAGAAAGCTCATGGGGAGAAGAAAAGTTCTCTAATTGGTCCCTCTTCCGTAAACTCTTACACCTTACCAAAAATGGAACTAAAGAAGGAAGCTTCAAGAAGGTGAATTATGTCTTAACACAAATATGGAATGGTGGTCTATCCAAGTCAAACCTCACAAGAGTTGATTTTCGTCCAACTTGGGAAATCAACTTTTTGGAAGGGTCACAAGGTCAACTAGAGGCTATCCTAGGGTTAAAATGGCCCTTAACTATTGGTATAACAAGTGGGCTATGTAATGCCCAAAATATACATACAAAAATGCAACTTTTTTTTTTAAAAAAAAAAATTACAAAATATAACATACCATTCTAACTACATCAGCAATTCATGATTCTATTAAACATAGTATTTATCTATAGTACAAGAAGGCAATGGAGCAACTTTAAGAATTAGCATTTCATAGTATCCAAATGACAATTATACAGAGGTGTTGCATACCTGAGTTTTCTCCTCCTTGCCTTTGTATCATGTTTCCCCTTGTCTCTCTGTTTCCTGCATCTTCATATATTGCTAC
>MU226565.1:1480281-1505352 GCA_018584345.1 Thuja plicata
CCTCCAAAAGTCCACTATAAGAGTAATTTCGAAATTCCATTGAGATGACCACACTCCCATCTCCCAACCCAAGGTATGCATATGGGGATTCACTAATGTACTAATCTAGGTAGGTGGACAACCATTCTCAAGTTGACATGTCATGGCCTTAAGTACAAAACACAAGTGTCAAATGACACACCCAACATTTACACATCACTAGGCCATGTCATATCCACTTAAGCAAAACTCACAAAGAATAAGAAATACATTTTAGGATTACATTCCCACAATCAACCAAATACGTTTATGAATAAAATTATGAAACAACGAGGTCTTGTCTTTCATTAGACGCAACCTTGGCTCAAGTTGAGTTCACATTTCCCTTTGTTTGGTTCTCCGGATAAAATACCATGGTTTCTTACCTGCACACTCAATTCAAATATCAGTAGTCTGAGAAAATAAATATACATCATAAAGAAATAAGCAATATTTAGAATTTAAGGACATCATCAACATACTAAGTTTATTACTAAATATCACAAGATTACATGATTCTCATTTTAAGCATTTATCATAAGGTAAAATTCACATTGCAAGAAATCAAAATTCAATATCTATATCAAATAAATCCCAATCTCATAAATAACCATAACATAATCATAATGAGTTTCCAAATCAATAGTCTTAGAATAAATGTCCATAATAGAAAACATAATACAATCCATAAGGTGCATCATAAAGCATCATGTGTCCATACATCCAAAATAATCAAATCCGTGGCATAAAAAATAAAGTCCATAATGTCTATAGTGCATCAAAAGTAAAGTATCATATGCTAAATCTGTCATAAGCAGAAAACTACAAAACTACGATGAGGTTCAGGGTGAGGCCTCACATAAACCTTGATAATTTAGAAATTAAATATAATGTGAGATTTATGCAAGTTTAGGTTTTCTACATTTGAGACCAAGTCAATTAAAGTCAATTAGGAAGATAATTTGCCTAGTAAAATAGGACTTCGATGATGAGAATACGCACCAAAATTGATTAGAATCGTGAGGTGCCAATTTTGGGGTGTTACATTTTACCCCTCTTTGAATTGATGTGCAAGCAGCGCATTGATTCAAATAATAGTCTGATGTGAAGATGAAGATCTTGAAAGTATAGGTTAGGTTGCCAAGACACCGATCAGATCGAGAAGCAGAATCATCCGAAAGAAGATCGGAATCGGGGTTAGATTGCTCCAATTTCCACTAATAGTTGATGAAGATTTAGGACTATCTCCAAAATCAGGGTTAGATTTCCCCAATACGAAGGTTAGCCCTCTAAGATTTAGGTTAGGTTGCCTAGATAACGGTCTAAAGAGTTTTTGAGAGCCATCTTCAGAACGAAGCATAACTTTCAGGAATCGGGGTTAGATTGCCCCAATACCCAATGAGATTTCAAGAATCATCTCCAGAATGAAGCTTTATCCTTGAGGATCTGAGTTAGATTGCTCAGATACCTAGAAAGATAGATGGCAAGATGAAAAGATGTGAGGCATCAAGATGCCCCTAGAGATGTGGAATATCTAATTTTGACCATAAGGTATGAAAAACTAAATATGCCCCAAGTGATGAGATGCCCCTAGCGATGGGGACTTTTGATTTAGATTCGATTGATTCGAGAATAATGTGAAAAGATTCAATGATGCAATCATCTTGCCCCCTCGGGAGCGAAATCAAAAGATGACACAATAGAAAGATTAAGAGTGAGAAATCACAGAGAAATCTGAGATAGATCAAGAGAAGGCAGAATCGATTTTGAGCGATCGGAAGGTTCTGTTGACTAGGTTTGACCATAGTTGACCAAATTTGACTAGAGTTGACTTTGATGAAAAGATTGCAGAAGCTGAGAAAATGATGACGAGAGATAATTCTGACAAGAAAGCGACGTCAGAAAGTTGACCGCACAAGTGTCTGATCTCGTCAGTCCCAAAATTTTAAAACATGATTTCGAGGTACTTAGGAGTGTCATATTTTGATTTTGATCACGAAAATGGATCCAGAACGGTCCATTTAGCCAAGGGTGCAATTTTTGCGGAAAATGGAACACTTTTAAAAATTAGGTCAAAAGCTATATAAGGCCCGGAGGGGTCATTTTCAAATTATTATTCACCTTTGACTTTAGCGATAGTGAGAGCTCCAACTAACATTGATAGCATTCCTGTGCATACTCATCGATTCGAGCGCTCCCGACGACACAACCGACCACCAGAGTTTGACGCACCTGTAAGTAGTCGAGACATTATCTTGCATTTCAAATTTTTATTATTTTATAGCATTTTAGCATGTTTTTTAGGCTTTTTAGGGTCTGTCGCGTCAAATCTCGCACGAGGGAACAATTTTCTCGCGCTGGCCTAGATCGCCTTTCGCACAAGGAATCTGATTCCTCACACGGGTCAGGGATTCCTCGTGCGGGTCCCTTCCACTCGCTCGCGCGAAGTGCACGCTTACGCCGCACGAGATTTCAGGAATCTCGCGCGAGAAGAGATCCTGTCTCGCGCGAAGCAGAAAGCTCGCACAGGAAAAGAGTTTCCTCGCATGGAAATCTTGCTCAGCTCAAAAAGTTGTCATGTTTTTATGCCGCAGAGTCAGCCAGTTACAAAACCTCAAAACTGTGTTTAGGATAGGTCCATAGCTGTATTTGTTGTCATTGCTTTGAAAAATCATGATGTTGAGGTACTAATCTAATTTTGTCGCTTGCTTTGCAGGTTGACTTCCCTGATATCGCGTTCCAGTCACATCATCCTGTCATGGGTGAGCTACTACAGAGACTGTCAGATGCTGATGGTTCTCATATTGACGTGCTCAGATTGTCATACCTTCGTGATGCACCCGATATTCAAGTAAATCATGGTCTATTGGGTGCATTGGTCGAGTGTTTCCATTCGGAGATGAACACATTTCATTTGCCGTAGGGGGAGATGATATTCACTCCCGAGGACATTTACAAGATTCTGACACTACCATTTCACGGAGCTCGTGTAGAGTATGATACTCAACCAAGAGCAGGTACACTGGCAATGAGAGAAGTCTTTCAGGACGATCTAGTGATGGGTTGGGCTATCTCTTGGGAGGATTTGATTCGCAGCTACAACGTAGATCACCCACTAGCAGTTGTCTTGGCACTTTTCTTGAGTTGCCACTTGGTTCTCGATCGAGGCCAGCATGGGTTGTAGTGCGGATGGGGAGGCATGTTGTAGAGGATGCTGACTACACCCGTACTGACTTTCAGATGGGGCGAGTGTATGCTTGCGTAGATGTACCATGAGATGCACGAGATTGTGTATCAAGGTGCATGGACTATGGCGGTAGGAGTCATTGTTCTTCAGATCTGGGCCAGGGAGAACCTTCCCATATGTAGGCCAATTTTCCATGAGACACGGTAGCCTTTGGAGCCGTATATATACAGGTACGCAGGTCCCATGACCCAGCCTACGCTGGGTAAGATGGAGCAGTGGCGAGCTCAGATAGATGATATGGTAGCAGTCATATGGTAGCCCTGGATAGCCATGGAGGTATGGGATGATGCACGACATGAGCTATCATATATGTTCTATTTACGTCCTTTGATCAGGCGTACCATCAACATTATTGAGCGATTCTTTCTTACACGAGTGTTACGATAGTTCGAGAGACCTCAGGATGTCTCATAGGAGTTTTGTACTTATGCCCAATTCATCAATGAGATGAAGAAGGGCTGGTAGAGACAATTGGATAGAGGTCAGAGCATGATAGATGCTCGAGTACCACCAGCTAGGTGGGATTACATGGTCGAGGTGACGAATGCAGGGATGACACCTGCATACAGGGACCACATATTACCGCACCCATTCCCTAGATATATAGATCCTGTTGGCCAGGGTCCTCATGTACAGCAGGCACAACAGCTTCCCTTATAGTAGCAGGCACAACAACCACCCTTATAGCAGCAAGAGAGGGTAGTACGACCGAGGACTGAGCAGATTCCTATCCCCACTAGACCTATGGGGTTAGATGTAGGTACCGGGAGTAGTGGCAGTCAGGAGAAGGCTACTAAGCAGGGAGAGGACACCATCATGGTTGATACTATTCTGATTGATCCACAGGCAGGCAGATAGGTAGCCCAGTTACAGGAGGCTCTTCGGAGGCTCTGAGAGAGGGTGAGACAGTCACAGAGGGAGCGAGATGACTTCCGCACATAGGTGATTGTTTAGGAGACCCGAGTAGCCAAGCATGACCGAGAGATTCGGGGGTTACAGGAGGCACTGGCTAGATCAAAGATAGAGACAAGATACGAGGCTGCTCAGGCAGCCTATTACTATGCCTCTTACATGATTGCAATTCCTGAGGCAGCAGATCAGGTTCAACCATTTTCAGAGTATGCTGGTGCAGGGGCCGCTCCAGAAGGACCACCTCCTCAGGGATCACCTTTTCAGCAACAGGGCATGCCACCTCCTCCACCTCCGCCAGGTGGTTAGATGAGTCATGGGATATACATATTGTACCACCATTTTGATATATTATGCTCGAGTAGCACCCTTGTACATTTTGATCAATATATATATATATATATATATATATATATATATATATATGAGCTCAATTTTGGCATCATTGTACTTGTTTATATATTGCTTTAGATTTGTATGTCTTATGAGATGTTTCTTATATGATTAGATGTATGGATTAGAAATGTATGCCATGGATGAATATGCACATGTTTATGCACATGTTTTATTGATGAATGCTATGATAGATGTTAGATGGATAAATGCTATGTATGATTTGATTTATGCTTATACTGGATGCACCTATTTATGGATATATAAATGCAAATGAATGTATGGAAATGCACTTTTGGAAATGAATGTAATGCAATGAATGCAATGGTGCTAATCATCTCATGTAGGATATTGCAATATACAACAGGTACTAACCAAAAGAATACGAATGAAGAGCAAGAGCGAGGAATAGACACTCGTGCAATCAAGAGGAAGCCAAGATAAAAGATGAGGACCTTCGAAGAATGAGAAGACCATGAAGAGAGAACCAAAACCAACGTAATGCAAGCCTAAAATGCGAATGCAAGCCTAAGCTAAATGCAACCCTAGGACTTGGTTGTTGGACTCATTGCATAATTTATCATCATCGAGTACTTTGGGAACATCGGAGTCAATACAATCCTTACTGGTGCCGCTGTGACCATAAGGATATGAATATGACTTTCATTGGATAAAATATAGGAAACAAACATAAGCACCAGGGCACAAAAGCCAAGGTGACCTGAACATTGTTTCCAGTTTGATATAGTAAGAGTACACAAGTAAACAAATAGAGAAATAATTATCAAGGATATAGTTCCAATCTCCCCTTGGTGTACAAACAAACAAGATCGAGGGATGTGAGGATTTTCCACCTTAATGCAGAAGCTCTTATCACATACACCTTATTTATTTGATGCTGTTGGATCGTCGAAACCACACCCAGAGGCAGTAGACAAAGAAAATATCAATGAAATTTGTGAGAACAGACAACATACAAAGAAAGAGTCAATCACAGCTCAGCACGTTTCAAATTTTATGAATGTGCCTATGTTTGGAGTGTTGAAAAACACCGTTGTGCTTGTGAGTGCATTGTGTTTGATTTCTATCAAGATATGTTTGCATTGCGATATCCAATGTGTGTTGAAAAACATAGATGTGTCCAAAGAGAGTGTTGAAAAACACTATTTGATTGGGGTGTTGAGAAACACTAGTTTGTGCTAGTAGATAGTTGTCTTTTAGAACTGACAAGATTACTAACTTGAGTGTAAACCGAAGATACGATTAAAGTGGGGAACCATGCCTCCAAGTGACGAACGGATTGATAGCGAGTATGTCGATGAGTGAGTCGATGTGAGAAATCTTAGTAATATAGCGATAGTAGGCAGACACAGTGAGAACCACTGGTGACTGATGCGAGAGAGATCCTCAAGCATAAAGATCGATGTGAGATCTAGGCATCAGCAGGAAGACTCAGTGAGAACCACTGGTGACTAATGCGAAGAGGAGAGAGAATCCCAAAAGATAGGACAATGCCCCCTAGACTAGGAAGATGCCCCCGAGTGTGACCAATTTCAATCCATGTGAAGTCGAGAAAAATCTCGAAGATGACTGAGAGCGAATGCATGAGCAAACAAACTAAAGCAGGAAAGCACACTAAAGCGGAAAAGCAACCAGGAAAGCAGGAGAGAAAATTGCAAGAAAGCCAAGAGATGTTGCGATAGATAGAGTCTTGCAGAACAAGAGGCGCCTGTTTACTAGGTTTTCACCATCTTGGAAAAAATTCTATTTTTGCTACCATGATGCCTGTTTACCAGGTTTTCATCAATGACACATTTTTCTCTTTTTTCTTTTTCTTTTTTATTTTCATTTTTTCAGTTTTTTTTTTTAATTTTTTGATTTTTTTGTATTTTTTTTTAATTTTTTAATTTTTTTGTATTTTAATTTTTTTGGTATTATCAAGGCACCTATTTACCAGGTTTTCACCAAGAAAATAGATACATCGAAGTGCCTATTTGCCAGGTTTTCACTAAGACGATCATTTTTTAGGACATTTTGCAATTTTTAGGATTTTCTCAAAATAAAGTATGTACATGAGCATTCAGAAGACATTTCAACTGTAAAACTTTTTCAGATGAAGAGCGTTGATAGGCTCTTTGAGTTGTTTACCCTCTGTGGTAGATAGTTGGTAAGCGCCAGACCCAAATACTGCAGTAATAATATACGGACCAAGCCAGTTTGGCTCAAATTTTCCTTTCTGAATCCGCTATTGTTGATTCTTAGGGTTATCTCTCAGGATGAGATCACCCATTTGGAAGTCTCTTGGTCTGACCTTCTTGTTATAGCTTTTAGATATTCTCTATTGATATTCTCGGAGATGATCGAACACCACTTTCTCTTTTGATATGCTCGGAGATGATCGAACACCACTTTCTGACTTTCATCTAGTAATTCAAGCTCTTGTAGCTGAGATATTCTGATATTATCATCAGTAATGAGGCCCTTCAGAGAGACTCGCAAGGTAGGAATCTCAACCTCGATAGTCAAATCAACATGATTAAAGATGCACTATGGTATTACTTGTTATGATTCTGTGAATTTAATCTCATCGGTTAATACATACCGAAAAGCATTAGTTAACATACAAAAGAAAAATTTCCAAAGGATACCGAGGGCCGTCGGTGTACATGTGAAAACTAAGATATAACCCGAGATTCATCGGTAATCAAGTAAAAAGCACTTTTGTCTTCACCATATACCGAGATACTGCACCATAAACTAGAGCAAAGGGCGTGGCCCCTGTTGGTGTTCATATATTGGTGTGATAAGCCCATAAAGCTGGGTTAATCTGGAGATGCTAGTCTTGTCCAGATTTGTGTACTGTACGATGTAGGATCTTGAGAATTGTCTTGTTTGAAGCTTCAGCCTGTCCATTACCCTGAGGATAATAGATAGAAGACCAGTGTTGAATAATCTTGAACTTAGTGCATAAATCTGTCAGATCTTTGTTCTTGAATTGTCCCCCATTGTCAGTGATTATTGATGAGGGTACACCATATCTATAGATGATGTAGTTTAATATGAACATGGCTATAGACTTGCCATCAACTATACTGAGAGGTACTGCCTCAACCCATTTGGTAAAATAATCTTTAGCAGTAATGATGTATTTATGTCCTCTCGAAGAAGACGGATATATCTGACCCACTAAGTCGAAGGCCCACTGTTGAAATGGCCAGAAAGTAATGAAGGGAATAAGCTCCTTGGCTGGAGCATGAATCAGATTACCATGTAGTTGACACTGTTTTCAAGACTTAACAAACTGTGTAGCTTCTTTCTCCATATCCGGCCAATAGTAACCAGCTCTAATAAGTTTATGGGCCAGTGTCAGACCGTTTGAGTGAGACCCACAGATGCCTTCATGACCTCTTCTAATGCGCACGTGGACTCATCAGGTTCT
This sequence comes from Thuja plicata, assembly GCA_018584345.1. Classification (NCBI taxonomy): domain Eukaryota; kingdom Viridiplantae; phylum Streptophyta; class Pinopsida; order Cupressales; family Cupressaceae; genus Thuja; species Thuja plicata. The sequence goes on from MU226565.1 coordinate 1,488,288, forward strand.
AAACACCTAAGGAGGGTACCGTCTAGACCTTGTCTATAAGAGTCATTAGCTACAATGACAAACCGTGAAGCACTGCGGATTAAATGACATTTCTCATTTCAAGTATATGTGTCAGGAATAATTTGGTCACAAAGATAAGAGTAGATATGGTGGTAGCGGGATGAGTCATGTCCAATGACTGAAGAGATCATCCGGGAGTCAGGGGAATCATAGGCAGGGTAGCATAAAGTCTCCACTAGGAATTCATGTCTGAAATTATTTTTTGGCATTTGTAACATAGAAGCCCAAGTAGCTATAGCATCAGCTACTTTATTATCTGCCCTTGGAATTCTCTAGAAAGTGACATGTGCAAAGTATTTCTTAAGGTCATCAACCATCTTTTTATAAGGTATCAGTTTTTCATCTTTTGTTTGATAGATGTCATTCACTTGATTGATAACCAGTTGTGAATCTCCAAAGACTTTTAGCTCATCAACACGCCATTCAGTAGTGATCTTTAATCCATTGATCAAAGCTTCATACTCAGAAGTGTTATTTGTGCAAGGAAACATCATTTTGTATGCCTTTGGTAATGAATACCGCTGAGGTGTAATGAACAAAATTCTAGCACCTGACCCCTGCTGGGTGAATGATCCATCAAAGAACATGGTCCATGTCTAATGTGTGAGAAGCATGATGGACTCATCTGGGAATTCAATCATTAATGGTTGATGATCTGTAATAGGTGTCTTAGCCAACTGATCTGCAATCGCTTGCCCTTTGATAGCTTTCCTCTCAACATATTCAATATCAAATTCACTGAGAAGCATGACCCATTTAGCTAGTCTACCTGTGAGGGTAGCCTTATTGAGAAAGTATTTTAATGGATCAATTTTCGTGATGAGCCTTGTGGTGTGAGAAAGCATGTAGTGTCGTAACTTCTAGGAAGCAAAAACCACTGTTAAGCAAGCTTTCTCAATTACAGAATAATTCATTTCATAAGAGACCAATGTTCTAATGATGTAATAAATGACTCTTTCCTTATTATTTTGATCTTCTTGTGCCAATAGAGCACCTAGAGATGTTTCCGTAGCTAAGATATATAAGATTAATGGCTTCCCATGGATAGGAGGCATTAATATAGGTAGATTGGCTAGATATTGTTTGATCTATTGAAAGCCTTGTTCACATTCTTTGTTCCATTCATAAGTCACACCTTTATGTAGAGTTTTAGTAAATGGTTGTGACTTGTTAGCTAGCTGCGAGATGAAATGCCATATAGATTGAAGCCGGCCTTGAAGACCTATAATTTTTTTGATATTGCGAGGTGGAGGAATTTCCATGATAGCTTGCACCTTTGTAGGATCCACCTCGATTCCCTTCGCAGAGATGATATAACCAAGTAATTTTCCTGAAGTAACCCCAAATGCATATTTCTTAGGGTTAAGGTGCAGTCTGAATTTTTCCATACGATCTAGTATAGGGCCTATATCAGTGAGATGTGTCTTCCTATCCATACTTTTAGCGAGTGTGTCATCCACATAGTCCTCCATTGTCTTATGCATCATGTCATGAAATATGGTAGTGACAGCTCTCTGATAAGTATCTCTAGCATTTTTTAGACCAAAAGGCATAACATTCCAGCAGAATGCACCCCATGCACAAGTAAAAGTAGTCTTCTCTTGGTCCTCTGGTGAAATTTTTATCTGGTTGTAGCCAGAGAAACCATCCATTAGTGAGTACATTTCATACCTTTCTGTCATATCTACAATTATATCAATATTGGGCAAGGGAAAATCATCCTTAGGACATGCCGAATTTAAGTCTCTGAAGTCTGTATAGACTCTGATAGATTTGCCATGTTTAGTCACTGGGACTATGTTAGAGATCCACTCTGCATAAATTTTTTTTCAGATGAACCCAGCTTTTAGAAGTTTTTCCAATTCGGCCTTGACCAATAGAGCCACATGCGAGTGCATCTTTCTAAGTTTTTGTTTGACTGGTTTCACACCCGGAGCTATTGACAAATGATGCATGATGAGATCAAGATCCACACCCAGCATGTCAAAATATGTCCACGCAAAATTTATGTTTTTCTCCTTCAAGAAATCTGTGAATTCCTTAATTTCTTCTGTAGATAATGATTTGGCCACATGAATAATGTGTGGATGTTCTTCTGTTCCCATATTTACCGGCTGAGTTGGCTCAATTAACACTGATGAGCGTTCCTGGAAATGACTCAGAAGCGCATCAAGTATCTCATCCTCAGGCACCTTAGAGAGGTTTTCACCTTCGGATACGTCTTTTCTTTTTACTTTTTTTGGATCTAACATTGCCACAATGTGGTTTTCACCATCAGAGCACCTATTTTTTCTTCTTTTAATTTTATGACTAAGATACTTGATATCAGCCTCGGTCATGTTGACACTTTCTTCACTAGTGGAGGATGTTACAGGTTTAACAGTGTGAAGGTAGTAGGCTAGAGTATAGTCATTCTAGAATGTAAGGACTTCATTGGATGAGGTAGGGGAATTCCAGTCTATTAACTCAGGATGTTGGAGTGAAAGAGATGTGACGGGTTCAAGTGCATTCACGGTATAATCATCAAAAGCGTTGACTAGTAAGCTGAGAACTAAATCGATCTCATCCAAAGGTGTGTTCGAATCCTTTTGACTCCTAACGACCGAAGTAGAATCCACACTAACATTTATGGACTCAGATTCATTAGACCTTTCACTAGACCCCTCACTTACGTCAAGAATCTTTTCAGAAGATCCTTCTGACAAACTGTCAAACTCATATTCATGAGAATCTGTGTCCAAACTCTGACTTGGGTGTTTGCACCATGAAGGTTTGGGAGTTCTTACAACACCAGCCTATTCTTGTGCCAACTACTCTTGAAAATCTGGTGGTATGTATCGTTCACCTTGGAAACTAGGATCTTGTAACTCTTTCCATTGTTCATAGGTTAGTGCATCAAATGGAGTGGTTTTATCAGAATCGCTGTCAGTCTCGACTGTACTGGCGCGCTGTAAAAAATTATTTGTCTCAACAAAGAATGCCTCTAGGTTTGGAGGAATGGGATAAGGAAAGAAATCCTCATCGGAGCTATCTTCTATAGTGTCGACTATAGCCGTGCCTTCAGGTTCTGGTGAAGGATCTGATTTTGGCACAAATTTGTTAATTCCTAGATGGAACGGGATCTTCTTGAAGCCTAAACTAGTTGTCTTTTGTCTTTTGTCTTTTGACCTGTAGCTTTAATAGGTTCAACTAACCCATTACCATTCACCCCTATTGGGCCACTCCCTTTGTACCCAAAGTGTTTCATAATCTTAAGACCTTCATTATTTGGATTTAGTTCATGAGCTGGGACAGTTTGTTCAGGTATGTTCTTTCCTTTACAAAGCCAAGCTTTAATAGCTATTCCCTCATATTCATCTTCTAGTGGTGTAGAATCTCGTACAAAGGCACCATCATAAACTATCTTCGGAGGAGTAGAAGATCCGTTCTTCTCAGAAGGTCTTCCGTAAGAATGAGGAGACAGAGGTAGAGCTGCTAATGATAGCATAGGTTCTATTTGATACCCCCCCATGCCTATGTATGTGATTTTCAAGGTTTGTTCCATGTCTCTGAGCTTGGCATCACAAAATTCTGTGTATTCTCTATTAGTCAGAACAAGACTATCAGCTAACTGAGTTAGCGCATTACAAGAAGAGCCCATACTAGTAGGAATTGTCACCTCTGCACCTTGGAAAGGAAACCTAATGCACTGATGGTATGTAGAGGGAACCGCTTGCATCTCATGGATCCATGGTCTTCCCAGCAAGATATTATACGTAAGAGGAAGGTCTAGCACTGACAGGTAATGTCTCTTTCAACTGGCCCAACTCGAATGGGTAGCATGACTAAACCTTTATATTTTCTCTCTTCTTCATCATAGGCCTTGATAGTAATTCTTTTGCGGGAATCTATGTGATCTTCGCCATAACCTAGATAAGCAAGAAAGTGAGAAGAGAAAATATTGAGGCCAGCACCATTATCAATGAGGACGCAGTGGACTAGTTGTTTTCCAATCATGACTTCTATATGCAGAGGAGCATTATGCGGGTGGCTAATTGAGTGTTCATCTTCTTCTGAGAAGGACAAATAATGTGATGAAGTCAAGTGACCCATCATGGATTGAAACTGATCTAGATTGATGTCTTTGGGGATATTAGCCTCTATAAGGGCTTTATCCAGAATCTGCCAGTGAGTAGGTGAGATCTTCAATAGCTCAAAGATGGTTATTTGAGCATTGGTTCTTTGGAGCTGGTCAATAATGCTATAACCAGTAGTAGGAGGTGTAGGGACCACTTTCATGGTCTTGTTGGCAAAGCCGACAATAGTTTTATCCGCGGGTTGTTTCGGTGCGGATGTAGCAGCAGGAGGGTCAGGACCCTTGATAGTGATTTTAGCATGGGATCTGGTAACAACGTTCACGCAATCATGAGATGTTTCAGATTTAGATAATTGAGACTCATGGCCTCTCAAGACAAATGAGGTCTTAGGCTTAGAAGCATCCCTGCTCCCCCTGATAGTAATCACATTACAATACTCCACTTTCACAGGTTCAACCATGTTGATGACATTATCATAAGTGGCATGTGCGTAGTTAACCTTGGCATTATTGTTCTTAGCGTTGGAAGACTCATCTTTCTCGTGATGAGGAAAGGGATCTTTAAATGCCTGGTGATCCAAATTCTTGTTATGATTTTCCACAATGATAACCTGGTTATCAATCAAATCTTGGACTTTATGACGCAATTGAAGACAAGTAGCAGTCTTATGACCCTTGTTTTTGTGATAGTCACAGTATGCATTGTCATTCCACCAATGGGGTCGTGGTTGCGGATCGTATAGACATTTTTCCAAAGGAGTGAGAATCTAATTTTGCACCAAAGTCTTGAAAACTACGTCCAATGGTTCTCCCAAATAAGTAAATTCACGCTTGGGTCGTGGGGCCCAAGGTTTATTGCCAGAGAATCTAGAAGGCTGTTGAGTATTTGTTGCAGCCTTTTCAACAACTTTGGTCGCTTGTATACCAGAGGTGAGATTGAAGATCAGTTTTGAAGGAGCTGGAGTCACATTATCAACTACCCCATCATTCACAACGTCCCTATTTTTGTTGGAAAACATCCCTTTATCTTTGTTGGAAGAGGAGGAACCTTGTTTTTTGTCTTTATACAAAGTCAATTCACCTTTTTTAACCATAAATGCCTCTATCCTTACAACTTTATTTATCATGCTGTCAAAATTAAGGGGACCTTGAAGTTGTACTTGATACCCAAAATTAGGGGTGAGATTATCCAAGAAGATATCGAGTTTCTCAGATTCGGGTATTTTGCGAGGATACTTAGTGCAAAGTTGTCTCCATCTTTGGAGAAATGTCAAGAATGGCTCCCCTTGCCTTTGCTTGAGATTGCAAAGGTCCCTTATGTTGACGAGATGTATATTGTGAGAATAGTGTTGTATAAAGAGATTGGAAATCTCATCAAAACTCTTGATGCTGGTGGGTAGTCGAGAAAACCACTCCATGGTAGGTCCACCCAAACTTCAGGGAAAGAGACGCATCAAATAGGTTTGATCATGCATGAAATCCATAGATAGGACACCAAATTCTCTCAAATGATCTCGAGGATCAATGGTACCCAGATACTTATCATATTTAGGGAGTTCTACACCTTTGGGAAAATGTGGCATAAGAAGACTCCTATCAAAAGGAAAGGGACAGATGCTTTCCATCGTGAATTGTTGTGTGGGTTTGTCCTTATCCTTCATAAGTTGACTAATTTGATTTTGCACGTCTTGAATTACTTTATGCAATTTGGTAGTTTCACTCTCTTCTTCTTTAGCCACAAGCATTTCCACTTGGAAGTTTGAGGGTAACTTAACTCCTTGTTTTGCCAAATCTAGAAAATATTTCTCTTTATCTTCTGCAAGGAGTATTTCCATCATTTTGATTAGAGATTTACTAGATTTTGCAGCATTTATGTCATTTTGAGTTATTGGCTCATCATCGTTACCAAGAATCTCATAAATGCTTTGAGTCTGATCTTGACACTGGTCATATGGAGGAGGGCGATTATGATGTTGCTCGCCTTGTTGACCTTGATCATTTTGAGATTGGTCATGACCATCAGTGTATTGACCTTGCATGTAATCGAAAGGAGTTTCCATGTTCTTGATGGGAGATTGTGTCGTGTGCACAACTTCAGTATGAGTGTGAGTATCGAGCTGAGGACTCATGGTCAATGTAACCTTTGGCAGATCAAAGGGGTTGATAGGAACAAAAGGATTGATATGTTTGAAAGAATCACTAAGGCAGTGAGGATTGTTAATAGGATCAACCCAAACAGGTGACTTTATGAAGCTTTGTTGATCTGAAAGAGATGAATTCTTTTGATCTTGAAACAAAGGATTAAAGCACAACTAAAACACTGGTTTCTGATTTAGACTAGGATCTATGCTAAGCGTAGAAGAGGAACTTGAGGATCCCTCTTGGCTATCAGGTTGAATGATAGATTCATAATGATCTTTTCCTTGATTACGAGGTTTACCCTTACTTGTTTCAGAACCAAGAATAGGGAATATATTACCGCTTCTAGTCATAACAGGCATAGACAAAGATGAAATGAGAGAGGACCTAGGATCCAACTTAGAACTCTCTCTCTAGAGATAATGAAAGGAGATAATAGGCTAGAACAACCAAGGTGTGATATGCACCTGGCATGAATCATCAAGAGTGTGGCTAGAATAGCAGAGATGTGACTATCGTGTTGCAAGGTACAAAACACAGAAAAGATAGGATGGAGACAAAGAGACAAGACAAGTTTGAGTAAGAATTGATTAGTTCGCAACTCGAAACAACCAGTTTTAGACTATAGACAATAGGGAAACAGGCAATCACTCCTTAGGTAAAAGTCAGATCAGGCAAAAATATCACCAGTCAACGGGAAAAAGCTCACTATTTTTGGACACCAAGCTACAGATTCATGCAAGAAAGTGCTATATCACACGAGGAAGTGCTCAAATTTGCGTGAGAAAATGAAAGCTCGTGCGAGGAAGTGCTCAGTTTCTGAAATCTCGTGCGAGAAAACTCTAGATTTTGATAAACATACTCGATTTTTGAGACAAAAACCAGATTTCAAGACATAGTCAGGACTATTATCTGACAGAATTTGCAGGTTCAGGGTAGTTTTATGATGACACAGATCACCAATCTCAATTTCAAGGTGACAAGCACTCGTTAACAAGCACAAAGTTTCAAACAAGCAATAGTGGTAAACAGTTCTACCAAGGACAAAGCAACTTGGCAGAATCATGGGAGTCTTTGTTTGACCATGATTGGATAGTTTAAGACTCAAAATAAACACTTAGTTATCCCTACAAAAAAAAGGTGGAGAAGACAAAATCTATGCCCTGTTGTCTTATGTGTATGCGTGCACCTCACACAATAGTGTCACCCTCGAGAGAGCGCCCGTGTTTTTGGTGTTTCCAAGCACTAAGTATATATGTTTGAAGGTTACCCTTAAAGAAGGGGCCAACGTCATATACCACTTCAAGCATCCAAGTGCATACCTATGTCAAGAATCTAGGGGAGAGATTCTTCCCTCTTCCTGCGCAAAGATTATGTCTTCTTTCGGAGGTGATCCGGGTAGGCATCTAACTAAGAGAGTTTTTAGTGGGCTTTCATTCACAATAAACTTTGGTGCCTCTAATACAGAGCTGGGGCCTCACAGCCACACCAACTCTTGAAAGTCATACACCCTTGCAAGCAAGGCTGGGAGCGGTATCGCTCAGTATGACAAACAAGGCTTTCTCAAGATGATAGTTGAAATCATGAGAAAGAAGTTATTATGGCTTTGGAGTCTTTGGAATCAATAAAGAAGAATTTATTATAGTGAGGTGGAATCACCAGCGATAGGTGTGTACTCACTTGGGTCATTCCCGGAGGTTCAACTTCCGGCAGGCCCTCTAAAGGTGACACAACTTGGCTTGGATTCAAGGGTCTGATTTTCTGATTCTCTCAAAGAGAGAAGAGAATACTTCTCTACATCTTCACCTTACCCAAACACTCAAGAAATGTTCATCACTGAGATAGCTTCACTCCACCAAATCTACAGCCTTTGGGTTTCTGATTCTCTCAAAGAGAGAAGAGCATAATCCCCTAACAAGTAGATGTGTTAAAGATTCACTATCTTGCTCTGCTTCCCCAGGTATCCATCATTCTAGCAACATTTGGGTCTCGGTTTCATCCATGGGCATCACTTCCATGTAATGAAGAGCCTATTCCCCTACTTTCCTATCAGGACCCTTAAGAAATTTTAACAAAGCCCTATTTAAACTATGTGAATGAAAAACAGTAAACAAGCACAACGTTTTTAATATGCCTTTGAAAACCGTCCTGCAAGCAAACCATTAGCAAGCTTTTATGATCTTTGACAAGAAACTTGTAGACCACTATTATGCTTTAGAATAAATAAGAAACATGAAATCAACAACAGAAAGTAAATGTCAGAAAATGATAACAGTAAATTGCAGATTCTAGAAATTAAATGACTGTCTGTAAAACTTCGCGCGAGAAAGTATTTTCAGTGCGTGCGAGAAAGTGCAAGGACCTGCGTGAGATTTCTATTTCCTCACGCAAGAGAGTGCTACTAGGAGAAAAACTTCACGTGGTTCGATATGAAATGTCGCATGAGATTCCATACCAGTGGTGTACGAACGTACAATAGAGTTCAAATTACTGCCATAAAATTTTGAGAGTAAGGCCAGAAATCATTTTTTCTGCCCATAGTGGGCGCCAAAATGTTATGTGATTAAATGTGACCTCTAAATCAGGCACAAAACCAACACATTCCTTACTCAATCATTCAATTTACAAAGCTGAACATGAATTGTCCATTTCGCAAACTTGATTGAAGCGACCTGCTACCTCCTATTTAGTTGGGGATGTCAAATTTACTCTCAGAACAAGAGCCAACAACCTTGACCATTGCTAAAATGGAGGATTTTTAAAGCATGAAAGATAAGAAAATTTCCATTAAACTAGAATGAAATTGCCATTAAACTAGAATGATAATGCCATTTAATCTAGAATGATATGCAAATTGGATTGAATTAAACTAGAACAATAATCAAATTACACTAGCCATGAAAATGCAATTATACTAAATGAGATTTTAAACTAAAAAGCAACAAAAGCTATGAAATATGAAATAGGTGAGACAAAAATTAACTATAATTTTGATGCTCTAAAAATTGATCCTCTCAAATGAAGAAAATGAGGCCCATAATATAGAATAACCTGAGAAGGGGATAAAGAGTTTCTTTGAAAGAAACGGTTGACTCTTCATTTCCATGGTGGAAGGTGAGACAATTTTTGAAGGAATTATTCAATTAAAAGAATGAATTATTGCCACATGAGTGGCTTTTCACATGGAATTATGGTTTCCTTTTTGAGGATAATTCATCCTAATAATTAAATAACTATTCAATTTCTTTTTTATGTATATTAGCTAAAGGGGGTGGAATTAATTTAATTTGAAAGCACTTAGGACTTTAGAATTAAATTAATTAATCATAGGGATTTTTAGCTAATAAACCTTGATAATTTAGGAATTAAATATAATGTGAGATTTATGCAAATTTAGGTTTTATGCATTTGAGACCAAGTCAATTAAAGTCAATTAGGAAGAGAATTGGCCTAGTAAAATAGGACTTTGATGATGAGAATACGCACCAAAATTGATTAGAATCGTGAGGTGCCAATTTTGGGGTGTTACAACTACCATATCCTCTATAAGACCATCTGGAGTGACTGTTGAACTATCAACAAGTTGTAACACTGTCGGAGTTGTTCTCAAGCCCTCTATACTTAATCTATGCATTGTATCTTTGGTCATTACATTTATGGTTGCTCCCAAATCAACTAAAGCATTTTCAACAGATTGTCCATTAATTATCAAGTCAACTACTGGAATTCCAGGGTCTGAATACTTGGGTATAACTACCTTGCCTAACATGATATCCATAAGTTGCCCTATCACATGAACTATTTGAGGATCCTTCTTGTTCCTTCTAGGCTTTTTAAGGCATGTGTCCTTAATAGCTTTTCCATAGATAGGAACATCTTTGATAGCTTGGAACAAAGGGATTTGGATGTGCATATTTTTTAGCTGCTCAAGAATATCAAACAACATTTCTTCTTGGGATATAGGTTTTTCTATGGTGAGCCTTTGTGGAAAAGAAGGTTCAAATGAGGTTTTAACATCAATTTTGCCGGATTTTTGAGTTGATTGGGTGGTATTTTGCAGTGTAGGCTCTGGAAGAGGTGCTGATCTTGCAGGAGTGTCTGCAACTTCTATGATAATAGGATGTTTGGGTGCAGGCAGAGTGGTACCAGACCTAAAATGGATATCAGATATCTTTAGTGCGTAGGTAGGATACTGTTGTGTATCAGTGGTATACATTGGCTACTATTGTTGCTTTCTATTTGGGTTAGGTTGTGGCTGAGCAGGTAATTGGGTTGGCTTTGGATTAGGACTAGTGGGTGTAGTAGGTGACATTGTTGCAGGAGGAGGGACTGGAGGTGGCAATTATGGAAAAGCAGGATTTTGGTTAGGTCACTGTGGAGGCCCCCTCCATTGGTTATTTTGCTGCCAATTTCCTTGCGGTGGTTGCCACTGGTTATTTTTCTAGTTAGGCCACTAGTTATTTTGCTGGTTAGGCCACTGGTTATTTTGCTGGTTAGGTCACTTGTTACTCTAGGCTTGTTGAGAGTACTGAGAAGGATTCTGATAACTTTGGTTTTTCCATTGATTATTGTAAGGATTTGAAAATTGTAATGGGTCTTGAGTTATACATTATCTTAAAGCCCATGGTCGGAATTGAGCAATGAATAACACTTTCACATCATCTCCTTCTATCTTCATGTACTCTGTAGGCAAATGTTGATTTTCTAGGTTCGCCACCAGCTTGCATCCACAGTCTTTCTTTTGTTTATGGCAATGAGGACAGTACTCAGCTAACTGTAATTCAGAGTATGCATGTTTCTTCTTAGCAGTCATGGTGTCAATATGTGTAGCAACATCATTAATGATGTCTTCCTTGAAATCTGTGAGAAAATTAGATATCTCCAGCTTGGAAACGCCCGAACTGCTCCCTTTAGTGATTGTAGACCGATATCCTTTGCTTTTCTTCCCAGTTGATCTGGAGTAGTTAAGACAGATTTTCTTGAGGTCATCCCAAGAAGATTGGGATATGTCCCCACCAACCATGAGGTCCAGTGCTTCCAAACAGCTATGGTTCACTCCTCTTAAGAAGACTAGTTTCTGTGAATCCTCCACTAGAACATGTTGGGGATTCTTCTGCATGGTGTATAAGAAATGTGAAACATAGTCCTCCAAGGTTTCATCCTCCTTCTGTGACATTCTAAAAATGTCATCTCCCCTTGGGTCACTCCCCTTGCAATACTCTTTGTATTTCTGCAGGAACAGAGTCTGCATCTCATCCCATGTGCCTGTTGCATTTGCTCCTAAGCCCATGAACCATCGTAAGGCTGACTCTTTCAGGGTTGCTGGAAATAGTTTGAGTTTGTGGGCATCGATGTTATAGTGAAAAGCTACGACAGAGGATGTTGAACTCGAACAAAAAGGTGCCAGGATCTTTGGTTATCAGGCCATAAAACTTTGGGAGTGCAGTAGAGGGTATATTTATGAGATTAGCATTTTTTATAAGGCTCAGTAGAGGAAACATGAAAGTAGGTTGTACCATTATTGGAGGTAATGGGAGTTGGAGTTGCTGCTGGAAAGGAATATTAGCTATAAGATTGTTAACAACAGGTGTGTTTGGGTCAGAATTATCAAGAAAGATGGCCAATATTTTAGGGAAAGGCTGAAAACCACTTATATCAAAAGGCTCTGCTCCAGAGGAAGATGCTGCAGGAAACTCTGGACTTGCGTCAACAAAAGGTAACTCAACTTCTTCAATTTGTTCATTTGAATTCACAGACTCTCCTAGATGAAATCTGCCATATTCGTCTCTTCTTCTTCCCCTTCGATGCATGCAAATGAATTCTTCACACTGGTGAAGCAAATTTAGGACCACAAACCACTATTTAAAAACTAGCTAGAAATAAAAAATGACTCAGAAAGTTTCTTAGCTTGACACCATCCCCTGCAACAGTGCCTAAAATGAACCACCTCATAATAGGTGCTTAGTAATCATGCCCAAAGCCTCTCTTAGGAATAGTTTATTCAGTCTAAGGATCACTTCTCCCACCATGAGGTGAATTTAGTTTGTCAACCGAGGGACGTATACTTGAAATGGTATGACACAGTATGTGCACTAAGTCCCTTAAAGAGTCATTGTACCTATGCTGTAGGAAGGTAAAATGCATGAAAGGAATCTATACTAGAGATGCAGGAAAAGAAACACACTTACTCCTTACTGAAATGAATGCTACAAATTACAAATTCTACTTAAGCCTATTCTTCCAACCTAGAGAATCCACTATAACTATCCTTGTAGGTGCTGCAAGAACATTCACAAAGTACAATGTTGTAGGAATAAATTGTAATCTTCTATCTAGAATGCAGGGAATGCTGAAAGTAAATCTACTCTACTCTACTCTAATCCACCTCCCAAGTGGGCCCCCTTGGTTGGCTTCTACTAATCTATTAACACAGAAAATAAACCAAAAGTCACTTCATTATATTTCAAGAACCAATTACATAAGAACAATACATAAAACTGGGAAATGAACTTGTTGTGCAAGATACAATAGAACAATATATTCCAAAAAATTCTGAACTTCCAAACTAACAGTCCAATCCCTATAAATAGAGGATCGACTTCTTTATTCTAAAACATAAAAGGAACAATCTGACTGAAACCACGCCAGAGAGGAAAAATAGGAAACGTAACAGCCCACGACATATGCAATGAAGTCTGGGTGACCAAGTCAACATGATGGGAGCGCGAAGGGAATATAGCAGTGCTACATTCCTACATTTTTGGAATAGTGGCTCCTCATTTGTAGTAGCTGTGTCTTTTGACACCATGATGGTCATTCGTTCGCAACTGGTCTTCAATGTCCTCTTTGAATGTTGTCAACCACTCTCAAGCGGCTCCTACTTCCTGGCAAGTTAGTTATCATGCAAAGATATTCACACAAGTAAACTTAATCAAATTGATCCAGATATTAGAACACACATTTTGATTGTTATATGAAATACTGCAATATATATAATATTGGAAAAACATGACATATCTATTCTACCCATGGGTTTAATGGTTCTAATTGTACTTTGACATAAGTTCAACTGATTATAAGTCCACAAATGTTTTGGTAATACTTAAAAATAGAGTATAAAGATTAATATAATAGAGACAATAAATGGTCTCATCAGTGTGCTTGCACAAATACAATCTAGGACTTTACTTTTCCTAGCCTTCCCTAGATCCTAAACTCATTTATAGGACCTCAATAGTCTTTTCTCTTCTGGCCTAAGAATTTCCTAACTCAACTCCAAGATTTAGTATCTTTGTGCTTCACCTTGAGGGATCACTAACATTATGGGTAATTCAACTCTTCACAAAATCTTCACCAGTACTGCAGGGGGTGAAACTCTTACTAAGACAACTTCTTGCCTCCCACACAATCCCATTAGAATAGGACATCTTTGGTTCTTCAAATGATCCCAAGACAAATAAGGAATTTTATCTTTTAAGCCCACTTGGTTAATGAATGCCTGAGTGTTAGTGACTACTCGGTTAATGAAGACCCGAGTGAAAGTGAGTCTTCTCGGTCAATGAAGCCCGAGTTAAAGAGACTTGTGTCCACTTTTCTCACGAAACTTCCAAACAATCCCAAATTTTTTTTGATATTTTGATACCCTTTTGCAAGACCTAAAAGATACTGATGGTCTTATAATTCTAAGGTGCTTGGACAATGGATTCCTAGAATTAAGGGCTAATAGGATAAATATGGCTATTTTTTGCAACATTTTGATTTCTGCTTGAAAATCTACCTTGATGGATTGGCCAATTCCTGATCCTCACAGAGGTTATTTGTAGGACCTATATTCTTCTGAAACCATGCTTGGTTTCATCTTTCCAGTTCTTCCCCTGCAATTGCACATCATTAGTATTTTGTCATGCACTTAACCGGGTATGATGAACTCGCCTAGGGCATGATCTTAAAAATAGCTAGCTGGCTCTCCTGAGCTCTTCCTTCCATATAAACATTGTATAATGGCTTCCCATCCATATCCCTCAGAGATATGATGATTTGCATGGTGGAGAGCTACGGGGAAGCCATATTTCCTAAAACTATCAAAACAACAATAGCAACTATTCTACTTGCAAAATGCTTTGAAAAGTAAATCTACTAAACTCAAAACAACTACACTATGAATGAAAAGTTTTCAAAACTATCTCTACTATGATAACACAAAACTGGATCACTTAGTTTAATCCATCTATCAACTCACAAACTCAAAAACAAGTTGACTCTTTGTGAAACCAGAACTCAAAACTCTTTCATTCAAAATCCAATATCACTCAATATATTTGTTCACTATATCTCTCCTATGTCCTCATGGAAAAGGAATCCATCACCATTAAATATGCCTTGTCCATGGTTGTAGGTCATTACATTTAAGACCCATCATCATTCTTCGAAGGGAATCCTATTATGCCAAATGTTGTCATGCAACATTTTGACAACTTGGTATAAAACAAACTTTAATGATCTCCACTCACCATAGAATGATGAAAAACTATTATAGAGACTATTTTAGGCATATTCCTACCCTTTCCTAAGCCTTGAGGTGTTTTGGATTCATTTCCCCACTTTTAGGCTTAATCTACCTCTAACCACTAATAAAGAATAAACATCTAGGTGGGATTGATCCTAGTCAAATCCACCTAGGTACACACTTGCGAGACCTTCTAAGGTCAAAATGAAACTCTACTGACTTGGATAAGGTCAGTACAAGACAAAACAAAAATGGAGTAAGGATTAGCCTAGGTTATCCTGCACCACTAAGAAGGAAGAGGAAGAGATAGAAGAAGAGCCTCCTAAGAAGAAGAAGAGGCTAGCCCCCCAAGAAATCAAAGATCTCTACTCCTGTCATCACTACAAGAAGATCCAGAAGGAAACTGATATTACCTAAGGAAGATGAAGAAGAAGATAGAGTCATATTCAAGAAGCCACCACCTACATTTGAGCATAAAATTGAAGAATTGAAAGGAGGTACTGGTATGGGATCTCTCAAATCATTGAAGTACTCTTCCAGAACCAAGGCTGAGCAGAAGATGATTGAGGATGCATTAGTAGAGAAAATGATGAGATGGAAGTATGATCCATCTGAATTGAAAAACCATATGACTAAAGACATTCTCAAGGCAATCATAATTCACTGGCACAATGCAGTTCAAATTGAAAAGTACATCAGATTGCAAACCTTGAAGCAAGTCATGCCTACTAAGACTAGTAAAGAGGAAAAAAATTCTATGACTCGGTATGAGAGTAACCATACTCCAAGGTTTAGGACTTTTCAAATCTTAAGCAAGAGAATAGAGGATTTTATGCAGGCCGCAACAAAGATATGGAAGAAAGTTTTTGAAATCAAGGAAGAAGACAAGGCAATAGAAAAAAGTACAGACCCTCCCGTACAGGATAAATATCAAGAGTTACACGAGGTTGAGACCATTGAAGAATCTAATGCTGAATAGATAGCAGTAGAAGTGATGGCATCCCTACCCCAATCACCTATTCAAAGTGTGTTATCTCTGAGTAAGGAAAAGAATAAATAATCTACATAAAGTCAAGTAGGAACTGAGCATCAGGCTCTTCCTACTACTAGTCCAAGACGAATTGAGTCACAGAAGGTCACTGTGAATGTCTCTACAGTTGATAGAGATTCTAGAGTTGGTGAAAATAATGTCAATAACCTATTCCAACTGAATACTAAGGAGAACACTGAGGATGGAAAGGTTAAGGACGATGAGCAGAAAGGTAAAGAAATCATTCCTTCACCTCATCCCAAGGTCAAGGGTAAAGAAACAATCACTGATGAAATTGACCTTGAGGAAGACATTGTGATTCCAAATTGGGATCATTCCAACCTAACAGTCGAGCAGATGGACATCCTCGGGGAGCTATGGAAGAAAAGAGAAAAGAAACAAAAGCTCATAGCTAAGAAGAAAAGGAATAGAGTACTGGAAGATATCAAAGGCATATTCCTTGATTCTCTAGAAATTGAAGTCAATGAGAATGACTCTATTATGGACCAACTTGTTGACACAGTTCACAAGTTCAACATAGATCTTAATGGTCAAGAGAAATTACTGCAGAAGGCAGAAAGGAAATTTGAGAATAAGGTTCTAGAGAATGTTGCAGGTAAGATTGCAATAGATCAAGTGAAGCTAACCACTATCATTAGCTCTCTAGAAATCACTGTGAAAAATGTTGTATCATTATTTGTAAATTTGAGTGACACTTCCAACTTTACCATGGAAATCAAGAAAAAGATGACAAAGATAGACAATGATTTGAAGGCAAGTGCAAACCAGTTGGCACTTGATCCAAGTTCAAGTTCAGCACATTTTGTAAAGATCAAGTATCTTACTGATCTGCAGGTAGAGTTACTAAGGGAAGAAAGTAGAACAAGGGAATCCCTTACAGCTATACAGAGCCGACTCCTTCCACACATGGATGTCATGTAAACAAATATTGCTCATGCAAAGACACTCATCCATGATAACAACTTTTTAGTTGCAGAGTTTATGATGGAGTTGTCAGCAGAAATTCAGATTGAGTTGCACATTATTAAGGTATTTCAAGACAATTGGGACAACACTTTGTCTCAAATTTTGAAGGTACATAGTGATTTCTTTTCCTATTTTGGTATTACCTTGTAGATATATTTTTGGCATTTGTGTCAAAAACAAGTGGGAAAGTTATTGTATACAAAGGGAAAGATAAAATGTATATATATGAGGAATACCTGTACAGAGGATATATATATATATATATATA
>MU226565.1:1548602-1585575 GCA_018584345.1 Thuja plicata
TAAATAAATGAATTAAATACTCATTTATCTTCAATGAGATAACTCCAATTACATCACATGGGTTACTCCACCCATCTCTCCAGTCCACATGGGTAACTTCACCCACCTCTTCAGTTCAAAAAGGTAATTCATAAATAGCTCTTCAGTTAACTAAACCCTATCTTCTCTTTACCAAATGAAGAGGTGGAGTTTACTGAGGACCTCTCCTGTTCCTATTGATCTCAACCGTTCATTTCATCACTAATTCCTATATAGTAAACCCTTCATAACCATTTGAAGGATCCAGGATTTCAAGCTTTCGTGCGCCATTACTCCGTCAGTTTGGTTCTAGCATTCAAGCTATCTTGCGATCATACACACATTTCAATTATCAAATTCTCGACGCTTCTCAAGTCATAGACGCTGCCCCGCCAATACTGAGCATCAAGAACAACGTTTCGGAAGGAGTAGAGAGAAATAATAGAAGCTTCAAGCATCGTGGGGTTTGCATTTACTTGTCTTCCTTTCTCTTGCTTGTACATTTTATTGCTCACATTTCCGTTATTCGTTTAGTAGTCATTGTATACTTGATTTGCATTCATTTGTGAACCTTTGCTACTAACCCTCGCCTTTGGAAAGCTGTTGGAACCAGAGAGAGAGGCGTATAGTATATAATGAGTTGAATTGGGACTTACTAGAGAAAGTTCTACCAAGATTCAACTTCACATCAAATTGGATTCAATTGATTATGAATAATGTTAGAACCCCAAAGTGACAGGTTTAAAGGAACAACATCCTCACATTCTTTGTTAAGAGAACTGTTGCAAGAAAACCTAGTATCTTATTAAATTGCTGCAGTTTGCTAGTGAACAACACTCAGTCTCAAGTTTTTCCTTTAACTAAGACAAGACATACCAACTTCTTTTCAGCAACTTCGTTGGTTTTTTTAAGGCTTCTCTTAAAGCAAGAACGTCGACATCCCTATGTTTCAAGGCAGAATTAGCTTTGATCCTTGGTGATTGACTTTAAACTGATCTTGTAAAAAGATGGATGGGTTGGAAAATCTCTAACCACAGTTGGGAATTGAAAACAGACCTCCAAGTTCTGCCCATGTTTTATGTACATTTGACAAATATATAGTGATATTGCTGAAGGCATGCATCAATAGGATTTAATGCAACAGTGGCCAGGGATACATCCCCAGATTGTTTTACATGAACGAGGAACAAGAGATCCCAGGATAACGAGATGGTACCCAACCATTCCCACATGCACCACCTATAGAGGCGGCCATCCCTGGGAATGTTCTTGCCACATTTGAGGAATAATCAAATTGTTATATGAAACAAAGATGGTAATATCTATGTAATCCAACTGTATATTCTTATAAAAAATAAAATAAAAATAAAAAACAAAATTAAAAATTACTGAAAATATTCAATATAAAATACTATCTATAATAAACAAATTCAATATAATAAAAAATAAATAATTGTGAAATTTCTCACTATAGAAAGTGTAGAAAAATAAAATCTTTTATTACATAATTACCCACAAGCAATATTTTGTAAAATACAATAGGTAAACTAAGTTTATTAAAAAAACAAACAAACAAACAAAACCAACCCATCGTGCCTAGAAGCAATTACTTCGTACGGTTTACTAACCATAAAACTATGGCTTAAACACCATTACTGTCATGGGTTTCGACGTACTTAGCACGAAGGTGGTTCTTCATCTCTTCATCTTCCCAGCTATAACTTCATTCCACCAGTCCTTATCTCGTCTGATCTGTCTCAGAGACTTGATATTATCAAGACCCCGGGGCACTACTTTAACCTTCATGCAACGGAATATACTCATCTCATAGTCCGCAACATGTGCAGAGCCCCTTCTTCCACAGGACTATACAGACTCTCCAGAGAAGGTAACAAAATATAAACTTTTTGCAAGGAGTAACAAATATGTTTCTCATCTATATAAAACTTGATGAAAAGTTGTTAATGTCTTAATCTCATTTCAGATGATGCCAATGTTTGTATAGATAATGAATTGGAAAAGGAAAATAAATATTAAAAAATCATGGAGCAAACCTTTCACAGGTAAAAAATGGACAATCGGGTAAAGGACACCTCAAAGTTTCTCCAGCAGCTACTAAATGTGTGCCCAACAGAGCTCCAATAGGTGGAATGAAAGCAGAGACTAATGCTAGAAAGTAGCTCGAAAACATTAGTCCCCGCCATTAAAGGCAGGGACTAATAAATGGAGGCTATTTTCCATTTTTAGTGCTTTGACAAGATTTTTGACAAGTAGGGCCCTCTTCAGCTTTTGTAGGTAGAGTCAACATGAGTTAGATGCACTCTATTATGGAATTCTTTATTGTTTGGGTCATTATTAATTCCTGTCATAGGTAGGTAACTATTGCAATCGTTAGATACAAACATATTTATTTTAGTTCAATCAGATTTCAGTATTTTTGAATCTGTTTGTATATTACATAGTTTGATAGTTTTAATATATTTAAGAGAGTTGAATAATACTATTTATTTATAATTTGATTGGCCTTCACAGAAAATAGCAATGAAAAAAATATATTTTACAACTTTAATTAGGAAAAAATAAAACAGTTGTCCATTATCTGCTTGTAAATCTGGTGAAACTGGAGTATTAAGCTGTGCGTTGGCTTTTTTTTTAAGATAAATTTTTCATCCAGCATTGTGCTTTGGCCAGAAGCTGTCCAATTTAATTCTAATATTTTACTTGTTATGGCCTGGCATAATTTGGGTTAAAGGTCTTGTTTGTGTGCGTAATTTCTAGCCTAAATTGGGCTTTTTACTGTGTTTTTTCTCTTTAAACCAATAATTGTAAGGCTTTTACAAAGTTTTCATTTTCTTTTAGAAATTTGTCAATTTCAAGATATTAGATTTATATTTATCTTTTGAATTTTTGGCTTTGTTGTTTGTAGGAGTTTGAAGTTTACAAAAGAGAACAACCACTTAGTCACAGGTTCAATTCTGGCTGCATTGATAGTGCCCTTGGTCAAGTGATACGACGAACTAGAACATGCGTTATAATATTTATTTGCAATTTTTCTACTTTAGATTTGGTTTTTTTTTTAGATTCAGTTGATTCAGTTGCAGCACTGTATTTGTTTATTTCAAATTATCATTTGGGTTTTTTTTGGATTCAGTTGATTTAGTTGCAACAGTGTATTTGTTTATTTGAAATTATTATTTGTGTTATATATGAGTCAGAAATTTGCCATTTCTCATAGAAATTATGAGAACTGCAAATGCCTTGATAGACATGTGGAAGCATACTCAAGCGAGTGAAGTGTCTAACAGACTGCCTCAAAGAGATGCCATCCCATGCAATGTGATGACTCCAGGATATGCCGAATGGAATTTTGAAAATGTTTTAGTAACTTCCAAGAAAATCAAAATGACAGGAGTAACGTCAAATTGCTCAACCTTTGCTAGTGTCCGAAACACCTGCAAATCAAAAGGCTGCGTTCTTTTCTTTTCTTCATAAAACAGCCAAGAAAAGGAGTTAAAGAAACACCTAACTGCGTTAGAAAAGAAGGGAGTTAGAGGGGTATGCGTTAGAAATGTAAGAGAAAAGACTAACCGCAAAAGTTCTATGTAGAAAGGACTACCTTTTCTCCTTTTAACATGCTTAGAATGCATCTATTACTATTTTGTATCGTGCACAGCTTGCAACAACCTTTACTTTGCTCCTAACTTTCCATGGCCTAGCTCCTGAGTGTATTTTGTACACTTTTTTGTGCAATGTTAACAGAAATAGAGTTTATCAGTGGTATCTCTCACTAGAATATGCTTACATTACTTGGAACTCTTCCCTAGTAAGCATTGAACCCTTGTACACAATTCCTGCTCCACTCTTCCCTATAATCTTCTTCTTTCAAGCACTCTAGAACATTCTTGCAGGTGAAATCCAGCCTCTAGTAGGTTGTTAGCTTCCATGACCGGGAAGGGTTATTCTTCTTTAAAGCCCTGACTTTAATGATGACAGCACTAGAAAAGACCAATAAGCATAACAACAGATATGGGTGGCGCTAAGTATGCAGCTCCATGATTGTGACATCAAATCTCCTTTGTCTTCGAATATGCTCTGAATCGTTAAAATTATTTTCTCTTTTACTATTAAAATTATGCATCAATTTCTATTTAGTCCATGTGTAAAATTTCTCTCTCTTGATCATTTTAATAACAATGGCACTAATTAGCCAGATATTATTGACAGGTGCTGTTTTTGCGGTGCTCAATCCCATTCCCAACCTGAGACTTATTCAAGCAAATTTAGAACATTAATTTGTGAAGTATTGTCTTTAAACAGACTGCAATCTATCTACCTCATTGAGCAGACTGCCACTATAATGATGAGGCACATGTAATTTGACTCTGCAGGGATTTGCATCAGGTCTTATACTAAGCATCTCGTTTATGGACTTGGCTCATAAAGTTATTAACTCTATTGGTTTCTTGAAGGCAAATTTGTGGGTAAGTATGGAATTTTTTCCCCATTTCCTCTAGTCCCTTTTAAGAAAGTTGGCAAATATGTCATTCTTAACATTGTGTCTGATCAATCTTGAAATTGCCTTGATGTCGGCTTTTGTTTTTAGAGTTAATTTAAATATTATCTTATTAAATGTTAGGTTGAGGATGAAAATTTGGACAATTCATTATGATTATTGAAATGGATTCCACATTGTCATGCCCTAATATGAAGAATCTGGTTTTCCATCGAAACTATCAGACTTCGATTCAGTTACCCTTATAGTTTCTTATTTCCAACCACATGAGATGCTCCTTGTGAAATGCTTTCATTCTAATCTCCACATTATATATTGAGACCTTTTCTCAAATAATTTTTTGAGCTCTGAACAACATATTACTGGATACTTTATAGTGAGAGTTGTGCCTCACACATGCAATGTTAAATTTATGTCCAACATTTTATCATTAAAGCTAACCTGCCTTCACTGACAAGTCCTTCTGCAACCTTCTCCAGAAATGCATATTCTCTTTGGCTTCCTTCCGGTGCTATTCTCTGAAGTTCAAGTATCCTGACCTGTAAAAAATTACAAACCAAAAATTAAAATTTGTAGAGGGCATCTATATGCCTCTGTGTGTTTTAAAAATACAGTAATTTTTTATTGACAGATTTTTTTGCTCATTTTTTTAACAAAGACAAGCAGAAATTGTTTAATTATTTTTTGAGTTAACCATTTACACTTCTGTGTGTTTTCTGTGTGCTTTTCTTGATAAAGTGATGATAGTTCAACTCTAAATCAGGCCTTCCTTAGTTAATCCTCCCATGTTCCAAAATATATTTACCAAACTTCTTTGTATGGGTTCTGCTGCTTTTTAAGAAATCTTTACTCTAGTGTGATAACAATCAAAGAGATTTTCCAAAATTAAAAAGTTAAACCAAACTCCTTGGGAGATTTTAATCTGTAACTTTCAAGCCATGACCATCAATGCTATGATAACATCTATGATACAATGAATCGTGAATCTTCACAAAGCACCATTATAGATGCCTTCCAGACTCTCGAGCCTATATCTTGGCCCCTGTAAGCAATCAATTTCTCTAGCAATAAATGGAGAAACAAAGCTCAGTCAAGGTTTGAAGGATATAGACCTAATGAAATTAATGGTAGCCAAGTATGCACTTACAGTCAAGGTATAAATAAATGTGCACAAACAAATATGCACACTGATGCCAAAATGCAATGGTAGTAATCTTTGAAACATAAAATCATGATTTCTCCAGATGATCAACAAGCATAGACAAATTTAATACTTTCTCAATGCAAACGTATCAAAGAAATATATAGTGGTACAATGTTTCAGAAAAACCCAAGTCCAACAAAAGAACCAAGTAAAACGCCAAATTTAGGCGTAGAGATGAATAGTTTTTATTTCCTTGCAATCTATTTTGAACACATCCCCTTACGCTCTAACGCGACGTTTAGAAGAAAGTGCAACATGTGGAAGCATAGATTAAACACGTGCACTGCTAGAAGAGTAGATAACAATGGTAATCACCACGGGATTGGAGTTGACAGTCAACCACATATTCTACAGCTATAACTGCAACCCAACGCAGATTTAGTGAATTCAAAAACATATTTAGAAGATATGAATATATTATAATTTATTTACTTCAAATATTAAAATATATTTATTATATATTATATTATATATATAATTTTATTATTCTATTGTTTATTTTTTAATTTGTATTTATGGTATAGAAAAATATGTACTAAGTGGAAAATAAAATTTCCATTGTTTTATCTTCTAGATATTATTGATATTCTACAAGTCTTTATTTACTGTACTAAAAAGTAAATTTCAAATCAAATGTGCTAGTCTTTTCCCCACATAAAGATTTTGTGGTGTTTACATGACAAACGTAATTTTTACAAGGAAAAAAAATGAAAACATAAATAAAATTCGTGTTCCAACTTCTATTGCACAAACCCATGATAGTTATGCTTAATGATGACATTTCCGATGACAAATGAATGATTTTACTTGTACAATAAAGTTGCATAAAACATTCTTCTATTCTGAAAATGACTTTACCATCCAATTTACAGATTTCTTAACACAAAGAATACATGGATAGGATTAGAAATGAAGATCAAGGGATCATATTCGAATATGTTTTCAAGGATGAAAGAAGAATAAGGCCCCCAATAGTTGACATGAAAAATAATTACTTGTCAGAATTTTTGGTTAACAAAACAAGACGCATATGTTAGAAAATATTTTGAACTTTGAACTTTGTACTGGAAAAATTCTACTACAAGATTCAAGGTTCAATTTACAATTTGCAACTTTACAAAGGAAAAACTATTACCTTCAGAAAGATTTATAAATTTTAAAGACCGGCAACACTACCAATTTCAATTGAATACAATCGCTATATACAATTCAAATTTCACTTCAATATAGTCATAATATATAATTTTAATTTAATGAAATCTTTTTATTGTAAATGCTTCCATATCAAATTATGTTAAAATAGTTTCAATAAGTTCTTTTCAGCGGCAAGTTTTGTTAACTTTATAAACTCTCAAGATCATAAAATCATTTTTTAATATGCTTTCAACAATAAAAGAAAACTAATGCCCCCCATTCTACACATGATAAATAAAAACTTCTCACAATTTCTCCTTTACAAAACTTCTATTAAAAAAACTTTCCACAACTATAAAGCTTACGATTTCAATGACCGCAAATTATTCTTCACTTATACTCTACAAATATTTCTTTATTTATACTCTCTACAAATTATTCATAATCATATGTTCAAAATGTTTTGACAAAACTTTCTCTATGACATACTTCGTCCATTTTACATGAAATGCATCAACTACACCTTAAAACATTTCACCATAGGCAGGAACTTTGATGCTTGCGTCTCTTGTTCTTTTTTGTTTTAATTGAGAGTAGTAGACTAGATATAAAATTATAATTTTATAAAAAAAATATTATTTGAGTTATGATTTATCAAAATTTCCAATTTATTTTTATTTGTAATATTTATAGATTTATAATAGAAATTAAACTTATATATATATATATATATATATATATATATATATATATATATATATATATATATATATAAAAGNTATATATATATATATATATATATATATATATATATATATATATATATATATATATATAGGAAAGGGAGAGTTATCAAGCTTAATTTTTTTATATAATTAAAAAAAACTACATTTATTTATATTACTTTATGAAATATAATTTTAAATAATTTAATTTAATAAATATATTTAATAATTCAACTAATAAATATAAGTTGGCAAATACAACAAATCAAATATGGTTTGATTTTAGTTTAGTGATAGTGTTAAGGTTCAAATTGGATTATGTTTAAGGTTTAATTAAGATTTGGTTTAGGGTCCAATTACTCTTAGCTTTAAGATTCAATTAGAGTTAGTGCTAGTGTTCAATTTGGTTTAGGGATATGGTTTGATTTTATTTTAAATTTATGGTACAATTTAGTCTATGATTAAGGTTCAATTTTGTTTAGTGTGGTTTGGGTTTTATTTGGTTCATAGTTAGGGTTTAATGCGGTTTAGCATTAAGGTTAGGATTCCATTTCCTTTAGAGTTGGGATCAGTGTTTTATTATGAGAACCATAACTCTAACTAAACTCTAATTGAAAACTAACCCCAATCAAATTCTAACCCTTGTTTTGAATCATAATTGGTATAGTGTTAAGTAGGTTTAGTGTTTGGGTTTAATTTGGTTTAGAATTTGGGTTTGATTTATTTTAGAGTTGGGGTTTAGTTATGTTTAGAGTTTCACTTCTATTTGGTATATGTTTATGGTTCAATTGCTATAGTATTCAATTAGGTTTACGCTAAGGTTTAGAGTTGAATTTAGTTATGACTATAGTTAGGGATCAATTAGGCTTAAGATCAGGGTTAAGGATTCAGTTAGGTTTAAGTGTAAGGTTAAGGTTCAATTTGGTTTATTTTTATGGTTGAATTAACTCCAACTGTAACAAAAATTAATACTAAACCCAAATTAAATCGTAACACTAAATCAAACTAAACACTTATTATTCCTGTTGGAGAACCAGAACTCTAACTAAACTCTAATTGAAACCTAACCCTTATCAAAATCTAACACTTTTTTTTAACCATATTTGGTATAATGTTGAATTAGGTTTAGGGTTTGGTTATGGGTAGCTTTTGGGTTCAATTTAGTTTAGTGTTAGAGTGACTTTATTTTAGTTAGAGATTCATATTTTATTTATTTCATGGTTATTGTTTAATTTAATATTCAATTAGGTTTATGGTTAGTGGTTCACTTTGGTTTTAGGTTTGGGTTCAATTTAGTTTATGTTTAAGTTTTAGTTAAGCTTAGTGCTAAATTTGGTTAAAGCTCTAGCGTAAATATTAGATATAGAATTAAATTTAGAGCGAGGATTACAAAAAAAACTACAAACTTAAATTCATAAGGGTTAGGGTTTGACTTCATTGAGTATTTTATTAGCTTTAGGGTTAGGGTTCAATTAGGTTTAGGATTAGATTCTAATTTGGTTTGGTGCTAACGTTTGAGTAAAATTTGGTTTAGGGTTAGTGACTAATTTGGTTTAATTTTCAATTAGGTTTATGATTAAGGTTCAACTTAGTTTAAGGTTAGAGTCATAATTAAATTTGGTTTTTCAACTTATAATTTATTCCAACTTCATTTAGTGTAAGGATTAGAGTTCAATTTGATTTCGAGTTCTATTTAATATTCAATTAGGTTTAAGTTGAGGGTTCAAATTGGTAGTGTTAAGATTAAGGGTTGATTTGGTTTATTGTTAGGACTGGGATTTCATTTACGTTACTATTTAATTATTCTTAGGGATAGGGTTAAATTTAATTTAGAGATAGGGTTTGGGTTCAATTTACTTTATATTTAAGATTAAATTAAGATTAGCTTTAAGGTCCAATTACTTTTAGCATTAAGGTACAATTTTTTTTATAGTTGGGTTTTTGTTCAACTTCATTTAGCTTTAGGGTTAGATTGTGTTAAGTGTTATTTTAAGGGTTCAAATAGGTTTTAGATCCTAAACCCAATTAAATTATAATTATATTTGAACCCCAACCCCATCCTTAATAATAATTGTAAATAAACCATGAACCATAATTAAACTATAACCTTAACCTTAAATTAATATTAACTCTAACTATATTTAAAATTAATACCAAACCCAAATTAAACTCTAACACTAAATCAAATTAAGCACTAATCCTTCATCTCATGAGAACCATAACTCTAACTATACTCTAATTGAAACTTGACCTTAATCAAACTCTAACCCTTGTTTTGAACCATATTTGGTATAGTGTTGAAGTAGCTTTAGGGTTTGGTTATGGGTAGGGTTTAGGTTCAATTTAGTTTAGTATTAGGGTTAGAGTTTATTTTAGTTAGAGATTTGGATTCAATTTACTAAATAGGGTTAGTGTTTAATTTAGTATTCAATTAGGTTTATGGTTAGTGGTTCACTTTGGTTTTAGGTTAGGGTTCAATTTAGTTAATTTAAGTTTTATTTAAGCTTAGTGCTAAATTTGGTTAAATATGTAGCGTAAAGATTGGATATAAAATTAAAGTTAGAGTTGGGATTACAAAGATTAATACTAATTTAAATTTATAAGGGTTAGGGTTTGATATCATCGATTATTTGATTAGCTTTAGGGGTAAGTTTCAATTTTGATTAGAGTTCAATTAGGTTTGGGGTTAGATTTCAATTTGGTTTGGTGTTAAGGATTGATTTCAATTTGGTTTTGATTAGAGTTCAATTAGGTTTGGGGTTAGATTTCAATTTGGTTTGGTGTTGAGGATTGAGTTTAATTTGGTTTAGCGACAATGTTTAATTTGGTTTTATATTCAATTAAGTTTATGATTAAGGTTTAACTTAATATAAGGTTAGAGTTAAAATTTATTTTAGCTTTTGAGTTAAGGGTTTATTTTAACTTTGTTTAGTGTTAGGGTTAGAGTTCAATTTGGTTTATAATTAGTGTTAAATTTAGTTTAGATTTCAAGTTATTATTTAGTTTAGTTTAGGGTTACAATTCAATTTGTTTTACTTTTAGGCTTATGGTTAGTATTTGAGTTTCATTTTATTTAATATTTAATTAAGATTAGGATTACGATTCAATGTCACGTCTTCTCTGTTGTCTAAGGTTAGTGTTTAGTTTGGTTCAACTTAGTTTATGGTTAGAGTTACAATTCAATTTGGTTTTTGAGTTTATGGTTTATTTTAACTTTGTTTAGTGTTAGGGTTGGATTTCAATTTGGTTTAAAGTTAGGGTTAAATTTAGTTTAGAGTTAAAGTTATGATTTAGTTTGATTTAGGGTTACAATTGAATTTAATTAATTTGGTTCAAAATTTGGGCTAAATTTGGTTTAGGGCTACGTTTGATATGATTTGATACTAAGATTTAATTCCTTTTACTTTTATGGTTATTTATCAATTTGGTATTTGGTTTAAATATTCAAATTTGTTTAGTGTAAATTTTAAGGTTCATTTTGGTATAATGTTAGGGTTTATATTGGTTTAGGGTTAGTGTTAGGGTTCAAACCTTGGCTGGGCCACTTGTGCCTTCACATGAGTTGAAAGTTTATCATCAAAATTATTTATTTTTAAATCCTAATATTTAAATTATAAATTGAATCTATTATTTCTTTTTCTATGGATTATTAGAGATATTTATTTTATTTATTTCATTTTAAAATAATTTAAAAATGCAATATCTTATTGAAAATAACTATCTAATATAATATAAATAATTTGATTGAATAAACTTTACATTGATATATATTACTTTATTGGTTAGAGTTAAATTTGATTTAGAGTTAGATTTAAATTTGGTTTAGAGTTAGAGTTAGATTTAGTTTAAGGTTCAAGTTATGATTTATTTTTATTTAGGATTAGGTTTCAATTTGGTTTAGTCTTAGGATTAAGTTTTAATTTGTTTTAGGATTAGGGTTCAATTTGTTTTAGGGCTAGGGTTCAATATTTTTTCGAGTTCAATCTTGTTTGGGGTCAATCGCTATAGTATTCAATCAAATTGAGGTTTAGGGTTTAATTTAGTTATGGTTTTGGTTAGGGTTCAAATTAGTTTATTGTTAAATTGGTTCACTTTGGTATATGGTTATGGTTCATATTGGTTTAGGGTTTGCTTTATGTTTCACTTTCATTTAATATTGAATTACATTTCAATTTAGATTTTAATTTAGGGTTTTAGTTTTGGTTTAATTTTGTCTTCAATTTGGTTTAGGGTTAGAGTTCAATTTAGTTTGGTATTATGGTTAGTGTTTGATTTGGTGGTTTATTATTAGTGTTCAATTTTGTTAAGTTTTAGAGATATTGTACAAGTCAGTTCAAGATTTTGATTCAATTTGGTTTAGGATTAAGTATCAATTTGGTTTAGTATTAAGGTTCAAATTTGTTTATCATTAGGGTTAGGTTTCAATTTGGTATAGGTTAAGGTTCAAATTGGTTTTAATTGGAGTTCAATTTTCTTTTAGTTATGGTTAGGGTTCAATTAGGTTGCATTAGCTTTATGGTTCAACTTTCATTTAGTGTTATGATTATCATTATTAATAATTTGATAGTTTTCATATTTATAACCCTTATTAAACCCTAACTTTAGCACTACAATTAACATTAATTCTAAACCTTAATTAAAACATAATAGATTGTTAATACCTAAACATAATCGAAAAATAAAACTAATCTTAATTGAACTATAATCATAATTCTCTATTTCAAATATTACCATAAAGCTGAGTGTAATTATATTTGAACCCCACCTAACATTGAACTACTATACATTGAGTTAGAATTTCACAATTAGGTCTAAATTTAAAGTTTAATTTGGTTTAATGTTAAGGCAAAGGTTCAATTTTGTTTCTTGTTATGGTAGGTATTTAATTTAGGTTATTATTTGATTACTCTTAGGGCCTGTTTGTTTCCTAGAATACGACAGGAATTGGCATTATCTAATTTTGGATAATGCCGAATTCCATGTTTGGGTCCTTGGAAAAAAATGGAAGTGGAATTCTGAAATTCTCATTTTGCCCCCAAAATGGGAATATCATCTTCCACCTAAATAGGTGGAATTGGAATTTTAAAATAAGTGGAATGGGAATTCCAATTTTTAGAAACCAAATTTAATATTTCATGGGATCCGTGACTATAAAGATGTATATTATATTGCTATAAGGATGTATATATACATGTGTATATATACACACGTGTGTATATATGCATGTGTATATATACACATGTGTGTATATACATACATCTATGTGTGTATATGTGTGTATATACACACATGTATGGTGTGTGTATATGTATATACACATGTGTGTATATGTCTATATATACACACACATGTATGGTGTGTGTATATACACACACATGTGTATGTGTATGTGTGTATATATACACATGTGTGTATGTGTATACATAAATACACACTTGTATGTGTATATGTATGGTGTGTATATGTGTGTATATATACACATGTGTTTACATATATACATAAATGTGTGTATATGTGTATACACACGTGTGTATGTGTGTATATACACACATGTGTGTATATGTATATACATGGATACACACTTGTATGTGTATATACACACATGTGTGTATAAACACGTGTGTATGTGTGTATATGTACACAAATGTGTGTATATGTGTGTATGTGTGTATATGTGTATACATGTGTGTATATACACACATGTATACACATATACACATGTATATATACATGAATATATACAGACACATGTATGTATGTATATATACACATGTGTGCATGTGTGTATATATACACACATGTATACACACCATATTCAAAGAAATTAAAAAATAAAGAATTAAAATTCCTTATGCATCTTCTCATTCATCTTCCAGGTGAACCAAACGGGTAAGACCATATTCCGGATTTCATTTTGAGGATAAGCATCTTCCTGAATATGCAACATCTTCTTGAATTGACCATATCCAGGATATGGTATTCCAGTACCCAAACATGCCTTAGGGCTACCCTTGAATTTAGTTTCAATGTGGTTTATGTTTAAGGCTCAATAAGATTAGGTTTAATATCTCCTTGGTTTAGCTTTAGGGTTTGATTGTGTAAAGTGTTAGTTTTAGGGTTCAAGTTGGTTTCAGATCCTAACCCTAATTAAATTGAATATCCAACCATATCCTTAATAATAATTGTAATTGAACCATGTACCATAATTAAACTAACCCTAACCTTAAATTAATATTATTTTAGTGATTAACATTTGGACGATTATTTCCTATTTAAAAGAATATGTTTCTATTATTAACTTTACAAAAGTCATCTTTATTTTTTTCTAATTTTTCATCTTTCTAAAATGGTTTCTTTAATTATTGAGGGAAAATATTTATATTATTTATTGATTTATTTAATCTTAAATTAGTTTCTAATAACAACTCTTTCTAATTTTCAAATAAATGTTTCTTTTTCAGATCGCTAAAAAAATAAGTTTCTTATTTTATTATCTTTAATTATAAACATATCTTTTTATCTTCGTAAATAAATAAATTTAATTATAAGATATGTTATTTATTATGAAGATACATTTTATTCCTCTTAAATTGATAAATCTAATGATAAAAAGTATGTAGAAGTTCTAAAATATATATGATTGTATTATTGTTTATTTCAAATAACTAACAATAACCAATTTACTAAAATATGTCATGTTTACTCTGAACATATCTAATTTGCAATTTTTTTTTTCTTTCTAAACAATGACATACTACATTAATACATAGTGTAAACCTATTTGTTATATCATTTAAATGGAATCTAAAATGATAATAAATCTACTTAGAACAATAAAACTTATTACGATGTTCAAATAACCAACATGACCTGCAACTGCATACTTGAATTTCTCTTTCTTTCTTGTGTATCATATTCTCCCTGCCTCTCTATTTCCTGCACCTGTATATATGGCTACACAACTATATGCATGATATAAAATTCATTGTTGATTACATAGAAGATCGTAAGATAAGCTACATCAATAACTTAGCTAAATCAATCATAAGGTATTTAAAACTAGTTTCGTAAAGAGATGCAAACTATGTAAAATATTGGTAAGGGGTAGCAAGATCAAGGAAGAACTCAAAAGTACAAGACCTAAGGGCTAGACCTAATGCCTCGGGGGCTCATCATAGATGGCCTTACCTACATAATTTGCAGAGACATTGTAGTTTGGGTTTAAATTTAAAACCAATCTTTTAAAGGATGATAGAAGTGGTTACGCAACCCCTTTCTAGGGTAAAGTCCCCAGACAGTGTCTCCATCGGCTGCCACCCACTTAGGTAAACAAGGATGAGATCCTAATTAGATTCTACCTACAAATAAGTTATACGTAGACCTCCTCATAAAGTTACCTACCCAACGGTTCATAACTACGATGGAGAACCAATTCTTTGAAAAATTAAGGTAATATCCATGATCCTAAACCTACAAGATTTATAATTGTATGAGAGGAGATACATATTACCTAATTCTATGACCACTTATCTTAAAATCTAACATATTAGTATACCATGTATATATTTTAATCATATCATGCCTTCCTAACATATGCATTGAAGTAGTAAAATCAATGTTTATTAAACCCCAACTTGACAAGTTGTAAAAGTGCAATTATACTAACCTCACTACTCAAATTGACTAACAATTCAACTACCAAAATATACCTTTAAAAATTGTTTACCATCCCATACCATAAATAATTTATAGATTGTGACATGTAAAAGAATAGAATTGGAGCTCTTCTCTTAATTTTGATTTTATATATTTGTTATTGCTAAAATTCAAACTTTCCTCAACCAAGACTCTATATGATAATTTAACATTAATTACTCAAGAAAACATTAGAATCTAAACAAAATCAAAAGGGCCTCTTATAAAAATTCTATTATAATTCTAAACGAAAAATCAAATATCACTGATATAATTCAAAAACTAGTGATTTCCAATATATCTTATTCCATCCATAAGAGTAACTATAATAATTTTATTATAAGAACATAAAGCATTTACCTAATTTGAGCAAAACAAGTTCAACGATATTTTAAAATACTTATAAATACTTCTTTCAACAAGATCAAATGAATTTATGCTGCTACAAAACCTATGATTGCATCTGTGAATCAATAATACAACTGAACTACTTATATAAGAATTAAAGATCATAAGCCTTATTTTAGTTAGATTTGAAAAAGCATGAATATAAAACTAATGATTTGAATACATTTGGTTACTAATTTCTTTATTAAAAAATATAAGGTTATATCCTTTGTACATATCTATTATGTCTATTCATGTTCATCGTCCATTTAACAAGACTAATCACAATTAGTTATCATGATTCCATTCACTAAAATGAAATGTCAATAAGATTTCTATTCTCTGGAACATGCATACATTAAACTAGACTTTTCATATCAGCTTATTAGTATTTAAATATAAATTATTATTTTTCTTCTGGGTTAGTTTGTTAACTAGTTGTGTAGTATGCATTTCATAATGGTTTCAGATTTATTTGATACTTGCATGTTGCTTAAGATTTGCACAATGCTGAATGCAAAGGAAATCACCCATGATAAGGTTCTTTCAGTTGCAGAAGGAATATATAAAGATTTGATTTAATTTATAAAAACTACCTATTCCTGTTAATATCAATAGTCAAATTTAGAATAGATTTAATTTGTCAAACACCCAAACATCTAGAAAAGAAAGCTTCATTTTTATTAACATTGGTTATTCACTCTCCAACTCTACCTATACTACCTTCTAAATCGTAACAATCCAAATCTTATTCAATCACCCAAATCAAATAAATATTGACACATTACTTAAATGATGTATTAAGTGGATATATGCACATAACATATATACATACCAATAAAGAAGTGCTGCAAAACTTGATTGGGACAATGGAATTTACAAAGTAAGGAAAGGTGAGAGGATCAATCAAATAATCAAAAAAAGAAACACGTTTTGTCAACAATGTTCAAAATCCTATCACCAAGAAAATACATAGGAAATAAAAAAGGGACAAAAGACAAGAAATAAGAAAAATCGTTAGGACTATAGAAAAATCATTAAGACTATAGAAAATAAAGTTCTAGAAATGGACGGTTCCGATGCTTTGCCATTACAACAATTGAGCATTCATCATTTGGTACTTCTTGGTGTATTCCATTTAAGTATGTCAGACACAAAGTATTCCATTTAGATATGTTCAAAATTTTGCCAGTAATGATTTGGGGAATGCAATCGTGTAAAGCACAAACTATTATTATTATTGTTATGAGAACAGGTCAAAAGTAAATTTAACTAGTTTATGCATAAAAGGACATATGTTTAATATACTTGAATTAAATTATGTTAACTTAATTCATGCAATAATAAAAACCACCCACTCTACACCATTGAAAATATCTTCAATGTCCCTCAATAAGTCAGTGGAATCATCCAAGCAAGTTAAACAACTCAAAAATCCCAAACATGTATGGATATGTGTATATATACATGTGTGTGCATATATACACACACGTGTGTATATGTGTGTATGTGTGTATACATGTGTATATATATATACACATGTGTGTATATGTGTATATATATATGTGTGTATATGTGTATATATACACATATATGTGTATATATACATATATGTGTATATACACATGTATGTGTGTATATATACACACACATTGTATTTAAAAAATTCAGAAAAAAACAATTAAAATTTCTTATGTATCTTGTCAATCACCTTCCGGGTGAACCAAACATGGTGCAGGGCACCTTGACAAAGACATGCAAAGGGGTCACTTGGTTGGCTCGTGAAGACTAAATGATCTAAAAGATCAATATGCGAATTGTAATATGGCTTGAAGCCAATTCTTGTCTTTGATGTAATTGGATATAATGCAAAGTAATAAGCCAAATGTATAAAGGCATGAGTGATGTAATAGGAGTTGAGTGCATAGGGTGAAATATTAGGCCTAGAAGGCTAATGGATAAGTCTTAGAGCAGAATAATATATTTAATGTTATGTCAAGGTCCTACATGGACAAATTTTGAAATCTTAGAGTTTAGGGAGTCAATTAAATAAGTTTGAGTGTTTAAAGACTTGAAATGTAATGGTTAGATTCCTAATAGAGGGAAAAGTAAAAAAATAGACAATCTTGCATGTTAAAGAATCACAGTCGATTGGGATCAGTTATGGAAGTTGTTTTATGTCTATGAAATCCTTAGATGATAAGAGAGCACAAGAGGTTGAGAGAGGTTAAGTTTCAGATTCATATTGTACGAACTGCACTATTTTGAAGCAATGAAAGATTTCTTGCAATTTTGAAGACTTCATGATGCAATATCAATCCATAAGCTTGGTTATGGTTGCATGATGGTTTTTAGAACATTTTAGAGCAAGTTCAAGCACCTTACAACTCTGTTTTACAATTTTATACTGACTGTTCTGTAGAAGTTCACAGTTTGGTTTTTGTCTTTCACTATGAATTTGTAAGATCCATCCCCTTTTTGTACATACTATAACTTGGGGATGGATCTAAATTTTTATTGTACTTTCTAACATAACTAATGCATAAACAAGGAGTTTGAAAGTGAATGAGGTTGGAAAGTCGAGTTTGACAATGTTGGAAGGTTACATGCATGGTGCATAGTTTTTGTAGCAGATAATGTAGCCATTGGAGGGGTTGATTTTATGGTAGAATACATGTTAGTATGGTCTAAGGATGGTGAATCATCCACCAATTTGAGGTTATAGTGATTGGAGGTAAGAGATTGACCAAGCCCTAGATTTTAGGGGCTTTCAAGAGCAAATTAGGGATTTTTCATATAGAGAGGTCTTAGAACCTAATTGATTGTGGAATCCATGGTTTGGGGTCATTTGATGACACTTCTAAAAGTTTCAAGGTATGGTGTGAAGAGACATTAGTAGTTTCTTTATAAAATGGATCGAATTAGCCCTCCTAGTTCTATGACAGTGGCAGATTTGAGTAGGTTTGTCCAAAACACTTGGGTCTAATCTTGAGGTATGTTATCAACCTTAGAAAAGGGTATCAAAATATGTAATGTGTTTTAAGATTTGTTTGGGAATATTTTTGAGAAAGGATTTAATAACCCTCATTGCTGTACTACTAGGATTGTACAATCTAGACAGTTTGGGCAAAGAAGGCAGAATGACTGCATGAATGAGTTTTGGTATTGGTGTGTGGGTGATTTGAGTGTATTGGGATCCTTAGAGGAATTAGGGTCACCATTGGGAGCTTAGTTTATGAGTGTCGTTGCAGAATCATATTGGACGAAGAGTGCATGACATGAGCATGAAGCATGAGTGGATGGTTTGAGTTTGAAGAAGTGAATGGAGATCCAAGGTGTGGAGTCTAGTTGGTGTAGAGCACCTCCCATTTTGATGTGTTTGGTGTGTTTTAGGATTGTGTTAGGTGTTGTGTGTGGATTGGAATAAGATCCAATAGGTTGGATCCAAAGGTGACCACCTCCATGTTTGTAAGAGCCAAAAGTGCTCACTAGGTGATTTATGGTCATTTTGACCTAGAAAGACAAAAGATGCTATTTTTGTGTAATTTGGGTTTAGTGTGTCTCTTAGGACCTTAAATATCCTAACTAGGGTCATAGAAGTAAAATACATCCATCAAGTTGACAAAAAGAGTCAAATAGCACAAAATGCAAAAAAAGTCGCTAGCAACTTTGAAAGTTGCTTGAGCAACTTTTTGCAAGAAGTTGCTAATGGAGGTTGGAGCGGTTGTAACTACCCATGATCAGGTATATGAGCATGGATATTTTATTTTCAGAAGGTTAATGGAGTTTTACATTGCACAACATTTTTGTGTACCTTCTGTATGAATGTCAGACTGTAGTTCCTTGTAAACTGTATTATTTCTTGCTTTTTGTACGGCCGTGTACGAATTGAATTGGGTGATCAGACCCCATGGTAGTCTAGTGTTTTGGATTAGCTTTCTTATGCATCTTGTAGTTTGATTTCAAGTTATCATAGTGACAAGTTAGAGTAAGTTTTAAGTCACTGGTCTGTAAGTCCCATTTATAGAGTTACAGTGCCAAAAATGGCTCTAACCTAAGCATCCACCCGTGGAAATGGCTGAAACCATAGGGGATGAAGGGTTAGAGTCTGTATATAATGTTTTTTTTTTCATTTTTGTTGTTTCAAGGAGATTCCTAGACATGGAATGAATTCCTAAGGCTGACTGCTAGGAGCAAGTGAGCCAGGACAGGATACAGATTGAATTGTTTTAGAGCACCCATGATCTTTGATGGTGAACTTAGTGGCATGTGCAGAAGACCTATAGTGTTACCATGAAGGATAAAATTGTGGGAGATGGTGATAGGAAGTTTGAAGACCAATTTGGTAATTGTTTGTGCTGACTGGTCTAGAGGCCTAAAAGATAGGTTGAAAACTAGGGCCTAGTGATAACTAGGGTTATGGGTGCATCCAAAAGCTAGTATTTTGGATTTTGATAGGGTTGGTGGATACCTTGAAGATTTTCAAGGTATTTTGTGGATTTTTTTGGAAGATTTGGGAGCTTAAGACCCAAAACAGTGAAATTTGACCTACTAAGAAATATGACAATTAGGCCTCCTTGTGTAATTGACAACAAATGAATTGTTGGAGTGTTCAGAAGAGTTGGAATTGATTCCAATGGAATTTTAATGGACCTAGAACATAGACAAGAGTCTATGAGGTGTGTGGAGAAGATCCTAAGCAATGGTTTGGGATTCTAGGGGAAATATCTAGTGAAGAAGCCTAGGAAATTGAAGAACTAGTGGGACTAGTTGATCTTAGAGGTGTTTGTGTCTTCAACCAATCAACTATACCTAGGAGGCAAGTTGACAGAGAGGATCTAGGAGATCCATAGTGGAGCGGTACACATAGAAAGAGTAACCATTGGATGATTAGAAGAGATTAGAGGCATTTTGGGAAAGAAATCACTAGAACCCTAAACCCTCTACATCACTAGTGGAGTCTAAAGTGTTTGAATTTTACCTCTGATAGGTCTATGGTGTGGGATGGGTCCAAGAGTGATCCTAGAATGAAAATTAAGGAAGTTTCTATCAAGAAAAGAAGGAATGAATCATTAAAACCACAAAGAAAAGATTAATCACCACTAGCCTCTACATCAAAATGGGTCCAACCCATATTCTAGAATTAATTTTTGGAATAGAAAAATTCCAGAATTTAGTTGAATTCTAGAATTGGCTATTCCAGCATACATGAATTTCGTGAATCAAACGGGCCCTAACACTATGCAAGGATACCATGGATCCTTAATGTGGATGACAAAATAATGTTATGTAAGCCATTGAATGACATAAGAGATAGTTATGTAACCTTGGGGTCACTTGAGTGATCTAAGGAATTATGTAAAGGTCAAGGACCTATAAGGGTATCTATAGTTGGAATATGGCCATTAATTCCATTAAATCATGTAATTGCCTTCAAAGTGAAAAGATGCAAAAAAGATGTAAAATTGCATTCGTGGAATTATGGCCTAGAATGGTCATCTAGGGGTTATGGGTTATTATGGATTGTAAAGGTTGTTTTAAAACCTTCTAAATATCCTAAATGGGGGTATGAGACACCATGTTGTCTAGTTGACAACATTGGTTGTCAAATTGACAACACCATTAAGCCTATTTGGTTTTGACAGTCAGTTTTATGACTATTATGGAACAACTTTGGGCACTTAGGTGGTTGCAGTCGGGTTTCTTTGAAGATTTTGAGTCTATTTCTTTGTTGATCCATGTGAGTGCAAAGGGGGGTGTAGGGTGGATGTGTAAGAAAACCATAATTTAATTGGTTCAATCAATAAAACAAATATATTTCTTTGCATACTGTATTCTGTCCCTCGGGTACAGTCAGTAACCATGTGTCTTCAAACGAGTTTTGTGATATGTTAATGGTTGGATGGATGCGTAAGATCCTTTATTTGGTTATTAGTTACGTTTCCATGCATTGATCTCATTATTTTAATTGCTAAAGAGGTCAGGGAATTAACTGGTATCCTTAATATACCCGGGCTTCTTGTTGTAACATTGAATTGGGATTGTAGTCTTCCTTCATGAATTGAGTCTCCCACCCCTTGTGATCACTGTGATTGGTGGGAGATTTCTAATATGTAACATATCCTTGTAATATATTTTGTTTATGTAGGGATTGATAAAGCCCTTTAATATCATCAATTGATAAGTAGAAGATATTTTCCACAATAATTTAAATTGTGATATTGCTATTAGGATTCAATTTTATAGTTTTTGAGTCAAACTCATTGACCACATTTCATGAGTGGTGGTTCACAATAACACATTTATTGTAGCAACTTGATAGTTTCCTTATGTGCTACTTCTTCCATGTTTGCAACTAAATTTTTTGATGACACCATTTTTGGCTACCACTAATTTATTGTAGGACCTACTTAGATTATCAATAAATGATAGACCTTTAGCTTTCAAATCCTTATCCCATTCACAAGAAATTCTCCCAAAATGATTGTCATTTTATATTTGTGAGATTAACTCCTCAATTTCATCAGATTTTGGATCTAGGATAACTTGAGATTTGACAAATGAGTAGATAATGGATTCAACATAGACCTTAAACATTCTGTTGATACTTCCATTGTGCATTTTTAAATCTCTTTATCAATTTTTTTATCCACTCTCTCTAGAACCCTAAGAACTAAAAAATACATATTGCATAGATTTTCACATCTATACTAGGATACCCCATGTCGACCCTAGTGAAATTAAAATCAGATCTCATAGCTTTTATGGGCTCATTTTGGGTATTAGGGTGTGATATCTCCATAAATGAATGATTAGAATCATCAATTTCAACAAAGTGGGCAGTGGTTTTTAGTTTGTTACTTTTTGGGGGAGCAGACAAAGATTGTAGTAGTTGGGGAATGACATCTCTAGAAGATTGCCTAAATGCTTCCAAATTTATCTTATTAGACAAGGGTGTCTCAATCCATGAAGGGGATGATAATGTTTGAGAATAACTCTATATTGCATTGGGGGAGAGAAAAAAAGTCCTTTTCACTTGGGGTATTTTGTCAATATTTTGCATAGAAAGAGGAAATGGAGATTTGGGCTTACTGACTGCCACATTTTGTTACTTTGAATCCTAAGAGACCCCCTTTCCTTTATCACCATGCTTTGTTTTTTTTGTATCATTTTCTTATCCTTGGTCATCATCCTTTTGTCCTTGACCAGATGTTTCCCCTAGTATCAAATAGTGAACCAGCCCCACAAGTTGGTTTAGGATCTGTTTTATTTTCAAGGGGTTGCCCATGCCTGCCCTTGGTTGGATTTCTTGAAGATAATTCTAGTGTAATAGTAACAATGGGTGATGGAATGGGTTGAAAGAGCTGAGTATTTCCAATAGATTCAAATTTCTTGTCATTTCTACCAAATTTGGCATTATGTAGATCAAATCTTTCTCTAGAAGAAGTATATCCATTCCACGAATCTTACTTTAAAAAGAGGTCCGTCCCTATTACTAATCTCCCAACTAAAATGACTAATAATGATGATTCTATATAATGAAATTCCATATGTGCAAACCAAATGAAAGATTCATTTAGTAAAAATCTCTATGTCTCTCCTTAGTATCAATATATTTACATAATTGTACACCTTGTTGCTTTAGGATGTGAGAACATTCCCCATATAATATGGCACCCAAACAAATATCTTGATAAGTGATTTAAATTATTAAATCGATACAAACATTTTTTTAAAAATGTATGTCTCATCTCAAATAAACAATGCTATATTTTTCTTTTCTCTAAATCTCTTATATAAAAGAATCTCATATTTTTATTTATCTCATAGGTAGTTGTGAAATAAATTCAAAATTGTTGCGGGAAAATTACTTTAACAAGAACAATTCATTCTTTAGATAAAGATGGTGATTTTCTCTTTCATGTTGAAATATTTGATTGGTTATAAGAGAACAAATTTTTCCAATACATCGACTTACCAACTCTAGAAAAGAAAGGGATATGTCATGCCCCACCAGGGAATTAGGAAGAAAACTAGAAAGGTTACTCAGTTAAGAGTCATTACAAAGTAGTAAATTTATATATATCTTTTTTTTTTTTGTTTTAAAGTTCTAAAGTTACAAATTTCAATTACAGATTCTCCCTAGGTTCCCCAACGAACAAGACTTAACTATAAATTTTATTATTAAAGAAAGGACATAAGATTTTATAACTTTCATTATGCCATAGTCACTAACATATTCATTCTTTTAAACATTTGTTCGTCTAAATCAATTTAATCTTTAGCATTCAAGATTCTTTTCTTTTCAAACTTTTAAAAGAAGCATGCATAAAGTAATGAGCTTTCCTAACAACCATTACATGCCATTTAGACATAAATAATCATTGCATTTACAATATCAATATAGCCGATTCTTTTACTCTCTTTCATAACAATGAGACATCATAATTCTAACATATTTTCCATAAACAAAGATCACTTCTTTTCCTTAGTGAATACATTCTTTACATTGAAAGGTAGTTTATCCTCTTTTCCCTTGCTAGATGTTAGGGCTTAAAATATTTGTCAAACTATGTCCACCCACCTTTTATGACGATGAAATGATGGGCTCTTGTATGGGCAGGGAAGATATTTCCCTTCATTTTTCCTGTCAGGGCTTCTTCTTGTAATCCACCCAATTGTCTCATAATCTCTGCAATTCCAATCTTTAAGGGCACTATGTAGGGAAGAACATTGGGGGTTCCCCTGAATCCATAAACCCTTATCACTGTAGAAACAAGGTATAAAATCAAATCTCCCCAATTGTGGGAAATTTTCAACTCTGGGGCAAACTCCATAGGTCTCAATAATTTCATCGTGTCTTTATGGATCCTAGCATTTTGTCTGCATAACAATGACTTAAGCCTAGCGGCAAAAACCTTGTTGAAGTATACTTAACTAGCTTCTTTTCTATCCCATGATAGATCAACACTCCACATTTGAACATGCAAATCCTCATCATCTTGGAACTTCGTTAGGTCCATCTCCTCCTCGGAGAAGTCAACACTATTGAACAGGAACATGTGCATCATAAGGGAATACCACCCCATTGGTTTGAGTATATGACTATCTTGGATACCTATTAGACCTTCATACATTTGTTGAGAAATATAAGAAGCATAGTCAAAAAATACTAACAGGTGGGGATGTAGAATCTGAACCACCATGAGCATCATATGAACATGCATTGTTGTTTCTTCATCCTCTCCTAGAACTAGGCACAGGGAACTATACATTTTCTTGGCCTTACCATTGAAATAATCCAACTTGAATGGCTTTGGCATGTTAGGGCACACAACAATCAAATCCCCTATCTTATTAAAATACCCTTTCAGAGCCTCATTTATGTAATATTCCCTCTGGGTCTGGTATACCTCCTTAAAATAATTGAAGTCAATATCATCCATTTGTACTAAAGTGTCACTTAACTTGAAGATTCTTCTAATTTCATTGGCTGTGATAGTCAACAACACGTTTCCCTGTGTATCCCTAACAACCCTGGATACTTTGACATAAGTGTTGGCTATAAGGGTGAACAAATCTGTATCCATGAACACCTCGGGTAGTATCAATTTTCCCACATCTGAGTCCCATATGTTACAATCTGGGGTAGGAGCGTTCCTTTGGCTGTAGGCAGTTCTAAACAGACTTAGACCATTTATACTGGTTTTGACATCCTTTGCCCACCTGCCTGATGCATATAAACCCTCTCCTATTCTAAAGCGGGGATGTGTTGGGACAATTCTCTTAACCTGGGTTGCATCACCCGTGGACCCTTTCAATTGTTGTAGAAGATCCTCTCTAACATTTCTCTTTTGGTAATCTACCTCTCTAGAGAGTTCAATCCTAGGGGCCATTTTTGGATCTAGGTCCTTTTATTGAGACGATATTCAGATTTAAATGAGAATCCTGAAAGCCTTTTAAATTTCAAATCTTTACTGGAAGCCTGAATTTCACTATATCAGAGAAGACTTGCCCGTTCTGATTTTCTGTCGCAAGGAGCTGAAAATCGCTGCAATTCTGTTCTTCTCTTGAATGATTTTGGTAAATTATGG
Organism: Thuja plicata; assembly: GCA_018584345.1. Lineage (NCBI taxonomy): Eukaryota > Viridiplantae > Streptophyta > Pinopsida > Cupressales > Cupressaceae > Thuja > Thuja plicata. The sequence continues at coordinate 1,574,373 of MU226565.1, forward strand.
TGACTTCAAGTTGAAACAATGAATTATACTGCTTTAATCAAATCAATCTTTCACATTGAATTGAACTGAAATAGCCACATGTTCTGCAATCAATTCGACTGCTTCAAATTCGCGGCTTAACGACTCACTAAAACTCATTTTAGTAACTTTGAATCTGGGTCATAGATTTCAAGCAGCATCTTCTTCATCTGACGACCCTCTTCTATTCCTAGAAACAACCGTTCATTTGGGACATGTGTCAGCATGACTTAATTGCTTACATGATAGATGTCATGCTTCTTCTCCTTAAATGATTAAGTCTACCGTTAGATTATCTTAACCTGTCTGGAAGTTATCTCACCTTGAGTTTATATACTGTGACTGCAACGTCATCACCTGGGACACGCGTCAACATGACTTAATGGCTTAATCACTAGATCTCAATTATTTTTCCTTTAAGCCATGAAGCGGACCATCCGATCTTTTCATACTTGCAACCTTATTAACATGATAACTGTGTTATACATGACCCACCTTTTATGCCACACATCACCACGGCTTAATCTCTTATCCATTAGTTCTCGAGCACTTTACCTTCAAGCGATTAAGTTGACTGTCAATTTTTTCTGTAGGTGTTGTTCCTTTAAACCTATCTTTACGACCTCAGCTGAACCCACTAGGACATGCGGTGTCACGACTTAATGGCTTAAATGATAGATGTCGATCAATTTCTCTTTAAGCCATTAAGCAGGCCGTTAGATCTTTAGCAAACTCTCTGTCCTTTAATTTGCAGTCAGCTTCACCTTTAGTGGAATACACGTCAGCCTCTTGACACACGTCAGCACCGCTTAATGGCTTAGATGATAGATCTCGTGCATCTTTGAGATAAGCCATTAAGCCGATCGTAGGATCAGAAACAAGTTGTCTGTGTTTTACTCATCACCAGCTCAGAATACCCATGTCCACCAACTGTCACATGTCATCACAACTTAATGGCTTAAATGATAGATGTCGATCAGTTTCTCTTTAAGCCATTAAGCGGGTCATCCGATTAAAACAAACTTTCTTGATAGATAATGAATTTACTTAAAACCTCAGCAGACTTTGGACTTAGGGAATAATGTAAGACCACGGTGTTAGGACCGACAATTTTAATAAACATGACCACTTTAAAACGAACCCATTCAAGACATGATTTAAGTGAAAAAGGTAATGTGAAATTAGAAGGCATTTCAACACTTAGGGTTTTTATGACCAAATTGACACTAGGAGATATGAAACAAGGGTAACATGAATGATAGGAGACCATGATTTTAAACCTTTGGATAACATGAATGATAGGAGACTTCAAAATTTTACAAGGCATATTCCAAACAGGAAATATTATCAACAGTATTCAAGAAACTTCAAGCATTCAATTCATCAAGGAGTTCCATTGGTAGCCATTGAAGGATTCAAGCTCTATGGGGCCCTCTTTTTGAAGATTTCTCCATCTACACCCATGTAAGCCTCTTCCTATTCCAAGATCCATTCAAGATTGGTGTTGAAGATCTAAAAGAAATTGATTTGAGACATCCTACCTCCTACATTGTACATTCTACATTCATTTGGTGCATACATACTTGTGGATTCAAGGATTCGAATCCTCCATAAGGGTTTCTATACAAGCAAGGTACATGTATATGACAACGAATTTCATATTAGATTTGGATACCCTTTTTGGCCAAGTTTTGGGATTCGCAAACATATTTTCCATCGGAGCAATGCAGGTCGAGGTCAACATTTTGGGGTACAGTTGTGCCCCCACAAAAAGGTTAAGGTTGACCTGACTCAGAAAAGAAAATTATTTTTGGGTTTTGTTCGTCTTTGTGTTTATGTTCCAAATCCAGTTGTAGAATTTCCTGAAACTCAACACGGACATCATAAAATAGGATTTTCCAAATCTGCTATATTTTGAGGTTAGTACTTGTCTTCAATTCATTTCAATTAAGGTTTTAATCAATTCAAATCTATTATATACTCTTCATCCATAATTCGAGAATGTGAGACTTTCTTCTTTCTTCTTATTTCTGATCGATTGTTGCATTTGTGCATTAACCATTTCTCTTATGGTTGATCAAAGTGGATCTTTCCTTTGTGAAATTTGGGGCTACAAGGAGAATATTATCTTCCCCCAATACCATATATCATTATCAGATTATACATTTTTATCTATTACACTTTGATGAACACACCCCCACACATGTCTCTTTCACACTCATCCATTTCATCTTTTCTTCCTTTAAAATACTTATAATTTGAAAACAAAATAGATATTAATATTTACACACAAAAAAATTCAAAATATAAATTTTTCCCATACACTCTAAATTTAGAAGGCCATTAAACATGAATCCATTTTATTTCGTCTAGATAATATATTCCTTTGTTTATCCAGTGCGTTGGATGCACATTTGGTCATAGTAAATTTAAGGACCACTTTCTTGTTGGGGTTATATTTTTTATTAAAGTAGTTCATTTTTTCTCCAACAATGAAGGTTGTACAACACATACTTTCCCTTATACTCTAATATAATTTGTATTAACATTTATGGTGTATTATAATGAGTAAAAATAAAAGTATTATTCTACATTTTTAATGAATATATTCTACAAGTTCAAAGTAACCTTTTCTTGAAAATACTAGTCTCCAGTAGGAGGGTATGCAGTTCCCCAAAGACAAAAAAGAGGGAAACAAAGCCTATAAGACTATCTTGAAAACTGATGAGGAGAGGGTGATGCTTGTCAAAGGCGACCTAGATTATGTTATTCTCTCCAAAATTAAGCACATTTGGGCATTTGTCATCAGAGTGATCATGGTGTATTTCACTCTCAACGGTAGGTATTCTGAGGTCTACAACTACCACTTCATTCTTGATAACCATTTCATACATGATATCGAGGTTTCTTTCCTTTATTATCTATTAAGTTTCCTCAATCAGAGCATTATAGATCACAGAGTTAAGGCCTCGCATGTTTTTCATGAGGGGCTCATCCTTCTGATAATGGAGTATATTAAAAATAACATTCCTAATCTGATTCCTAAGAAGATATACAATGCTAAATGCAAAAGTTTGGAGATGCCTTCTGGTAAGATTACCAACAAAGATTCTAACAACCAAAGATGCAAGGGCCCTATTGAAGCAGACATCTCCCTATCTATTTATGATGATGTTGAAGGTATGAAGACTTAAGATAAGCATGATGTGGAGTCTTCTGAGGATGAGGTTTTCATCGGGGAGCAGAGAAATAGAGAGGAGGTCGACATCGACAACCCTACTATGAATGAGCAAAGGGGCAAGAAAGGGGACATTGAGGAAAGCTCAAATATGGAAAATGCTATCTTGGAAGAGATATTTGATAAGATTGAGATTCTGGTGGATACCTACATTGGTGACCAACACAACAATAATGAAGAAAGGGAGGATCGTAATAAGAGTAAAGATGAAATTCAAGAGGCTCTGGAGAACAAGACTAATACAGATTCTATGGATCCTAAGGAGAATGAAACGGAAAAGGGTAAAATAGGTAATAATGAGGAGAATAAGGCAGCAAAAGAAGAAGCTGAAAAGGCCCACAATGATAAAATACCTATCGACCTAGAGGAGGAATCCTAGAAAGAGCATAATTACTGCGAAATCAGCTCTACTCTCCCTGAGAGTTCGACGGGTGAAGATGAGGAGAAGAACAACCAGAATAAGAGAATCCTAGAAGAAGACCTCTAGGACAAGGACTTTAAAGCTAAAAGAGATATGAATTTCACTTTTATCCAAGAGGCTAGAAACAAAGCCATGTACGGGTACAACATCGATAAATGGGTGCTGGATGATACGAAAGAGCTTCAGGTGAAATGCAAGGACCTTGAAGAAAGAAATTCTCTGCTGGAGGAGATTGTGGATAAAATTAGGAATGATGTGATTATGTATCAACAAGGTAAAGATGTTTTTGAAAAGGTATAAAATAATAATTCTACGCTGGAAAAAAAGTTAAGTACTATGATCGACAACAGGGGAAAAATATCACCGGGAAAACAAACAACAATAATGTCATGCTCAGGAAGTTGACTACGATTACCAAAATCAGAATGCAAACTTCCATGGATAATCTGAAAGCACTGCACACCCTATTGGAAGGGAATTATATTGATAGAGCTAAGCACGAGGAAGATGGAAAATAGAAAATTTAGACTCCGGGCCCAGTATCTAGAACCAGATCAAGCACTAGAAAGAAGACTGCAGTCCAAATTAAAGATATTACAAATCTGCAGGACTCAATCTAGACATGGAATCTTAGATGGAGGAAATCTAGATAATGGAAGATGAGATGGATGCATCTGAGAAGTGATCTGTTTGGCTGGACCGTTTTGTTTGCTGGAAGTTTTTTTCATTTCTGTCTTGCTGGAAGTTTATTGAATTTAGTTTTTTATTTTTTATGCTGAATTTTGTTATGTAATCTGGGGGTAAGCCCTTTTTGGTTTCCTGTCTTTTGTTGTGAGAGAATTTTTTTATTATGGTCTTCTATGCTTATCTTTTCCTATCTTTGTTAAAGGGTTTCGGGGTCCCCTTCAAAACCAATTTTTACCTTAATCAAAAACATTGTAAATAAATGATTCATGAAATTGATGAATTTTATTACAATGAATCAAACATAATTCACTTTGTAAACAATATGTATTATGTATATTTGTTAAAATATTTTTTAAAAAGTTTTATATTTAAAATTTCTTTTAAGATATCTTTTATGGGCATCTCTTATATATTGTTATTTATATAAATGTAGATTGAATGAATAAAAGAAAATAGCTTTCATTTATATTGTTCAAATTTATTATTATATATCAATTCAAAGAAATTAATATTTCTACAAATACCATCAATGATTCAATTATAATTTATTGATATGCTAATTTTGAACTATGGCAATATAATACATTTCTTTTATATTAATTTTAAGATAACTCAATAAATTCTAGATATGCATCAAAAGATAGGTATGATAGTTTACTTTAGCATGCTTATTATAGGCATTCATACACTTTAATAATTATTTTTATAATATTATACATGAAATATTTTTTAACTATTATATATAATAGCTTTGTCACTTTTAGTAAATAATGATAAATAATGTAATTATTAGTTCTTAAAATATTATATAATCTAAATAAAAAATTGAAATTATCTTAAATTACATTGTGGATTTTCGAAAGTTCCTTTTCCAATATAAGAAGAAAATGCCACAAAAGTGAGGACAAAATCCAATTTCAACACCATCATTATAGCTATGATGGTGATGGGAAAGCTTTCTAAATGGTTCAAATTTCGAACAATAAGTAATGCATACATCTTTGAGGCAAAATCTCAATCCTAATCCATACATTGAATTTATAATAATTTTTACTATTTTTATATTTATTACTCTAGTGTTACTCGGGAGAACATGTTTAAAGGATTTCAACATGATGAAAAAGGAAAGGTACAAAAAAAACCACGCTGTTTCTCTTGCACACTGTAATTATTAACTCTATTAAATGTAACTCTACAAAATAACTTACACCGTCAATTCAAAACCATGAGTGAATTAAAATTATGAATTTGTGGTAAATAATCTCACTTTAGTATGACAAGAACATTTAATTAAAAATAAGAAAGAGGATAAGATATTTAATCAGAAAACATTGGATGAATTTAAAAGAAAGAACCAGAAACCACATCCCCAAACAAAGTGAAATTCTTCCACGTTTTGAGCTGCATTTTTTTTGGGTAGTAGCTGGAAGTTATAATGGGAAATAATAATGTTGAATATATTTTATGTTTGTAGATGAAAGTGACATCTATAAGGAGATTTGTTTGGCTAGAATGCAATGAATCCATATTATTTACAAGTTCACAAAATTTACAAAGATCAAAATGGTTTCTCATGGACTACTGTTATTGCAACTCACAGAAGACCTGACTTTTTTTCTCACCACATGCAACAAACATGTTTTTAATCTAATTAGTTCACCATTGCCAAAATCGAAGCTCTAAAACAGGTTATTTACATTCATCAAATTATAATTGAAAGTGGATTTTTTGGATAATGTAGTTGCTAATGGGATGATAGACATGTATGCAAAATGTGGAAGCATATACAAGGCACTTAAACTGTTTGACAAAATGCCTCAAAGACACATGGTTTTATGAAATGTAATATTTTTAGGATGAGCATATAACAGCGCCCTTGAAGAAAATTAATTTAGGACCACAACAGATAATTCTTGAAGTAAAACAAAAACATAATATGTTATATACAGTGAAGATTGACTGCCAAATTCTAAGATTTAGAATTTGAATCTACATTTTTCAAAACTAAACTGCACTCTTTTTGCAGCAGCTCCAAGCTATTATGGAAGTTCCTTACCTCCCAGATCTTAGGTCCCATGCCATCATAAAACACCCTTAGCTCTTCTACCTTGAGCCTGTGTCATTTTTTATGTAATTCCCGAGCCTCTCCTGCATCCCGATCGGGAAACTCTTTGATGGAGTTCACAACATCCACCAATTCTTTCATTTTTCTGGACCAAAAAATGTTCACTCCCTCTTGAGGCCTAAATTCTCGTAAGGGCTCAAAATTTGCACAATCAAGACGATAGATTGTGCTCTCTATTGTTTGAAACCTTAATTCAATTGTCTGCGACCTTTTCTCCTCGCCTTCCTTCTCTTTCCTTTGCTCCTCGCCTTCCTTCTCTTTACCCTCCTTTGGCCTTGAGATCTCCTTGGTGCATTTTCGTGGCAGGCCTAGGTTTGTTCCAAACAAAGATGAGCTACTTTGAATGCCTCTTCCCTTCATCCCATTGCCTTCACATTTTCCTTTGCGGGGACATCATCTCTGTCCTTTCATTTCTTCACCTTCCTTTCTTGGTTACTGTCTTGGGAAGGAAGCCTGGGAAGGGTGTCGGTTCTCACGTTGTAAGCTAGGGCTGTAGAACTCAATGACAGAATGTTGCCAATGTTTCCTATTGAATATTTACGCTGGGGATACAAAACTCAAAAACAAAATTTTGCCAATTTTGCCTATTGAATATTTACGCTGGGGCTCCAAAACTCATGAAAGAATGTTGCCTATGGCTACCAATAATATGAAGGGGAGGCAGAGCTTGAGATCAATACCATAGGTCAAGTGCATAAACAACCCCAACTACAGTGAGTTCCGTCGACCGAAATGAAAAACTAATTAATGGGTGGGTAGGCGCTAAAGGGGTGTATTGGACTAGCCTTGATCTCCTGAAGTTGGTCTCAGGGGGATTCCACGGTAATGAAGAGAATAACTCCTATCTCTGCATGCAGGGAAACAATGACTAAAGGCTAGCCAACTATACCAGAAAAATACTCTTTCACGCTGAAGGCATTTTTACTATGAGGAGATGAATTTTCAAATCAACGGCTCCAAATATACCAGAGGCATGGACGACCATACAAATCATCTGGACTGTCAAATTTTCCTGTCACTGCTTTAATTTGTTTGCTTTCATTTTTCACGTTGTTTATTCATTGTCGGCACATTTATTTTCTCGATGTATGCTGACCTATATTGCCAAAAATGCAATGTTTTTACGTCGTTTCACGTTGCAACAAAAGCAACGCATTTCAAGTCGAAAACACCCATTTTGGACCCAAAAAAGGGTTTCAGAGTGTTGCAGGTACGAGATGACGCAAACTCTAACGAAAGTAGCTAGTTGCCACCTTCATTTTCATAAACTATAGCCAAACTTGATTTCTTCCCTGAATCAAGAATCTTGGTAAACACAAGGCTTGGAGTGGACATTAAAGACTGTGGAAAAGGCATGAAGCCATTAACTAATATTGAGGGACAATCCACCCAATCCCAAAGTCTAAAAATCTAAATCCATTTATTTTGTTGATAGACCGCACTGAAAATCTCCAATATCCATACTACACCCATGCGGATTAAACATTTCCATATACTCAAGCATTTAAAACAATTAATTAACTACCTATGCACTGTTCGAGTCTGGAGAAATTATTGGAAATAAATCAAGTGAATATGAACATTAAATTTTTTGTTTAAGTGGTTTTTATTAATTGTTTTAAATGCCTGACCATTTTTTTAAGTGGTTTAGTGAAGTCACCTTTAGTTTTGAGATTTTTTTGTGGTGATATGTGATATGATTTCAAAACTCAATTTGAAAATATTAATCATTTTTTTTTAATTTTAATTATATATTTTTAATATAACATTTTAACATTCTTGTGAGTTTTTTACCTTTGTATTATTACATTTAGTTTTAAATCAATATCAAAAAATATCTTCTATATTATCGAACACAAAGTCTATTCCCGTACAGGTGGATAATTCTAAGGTATTTGACTCCCACCTTCCCTTTAAACAAAATTCAATTCTTGTCGACACATAATTATACTCATTAGCTCAAGATATGTCATCTTTTCATACACCACATATTTATCACAATAACAATGGTAGGATAGAAAATCATTTATCACTTTGTACAGATGGTCAACTATATCTTTTCACATGGTCTGTATATTTTATCTACATTGCTACATCTTTTCACATGGTTCATATATTTTAGTCACATCCTCCATGATTATTAAAATACTTTCTCACCAGATATTCATTTTAGTTTTACCGCATGAAAAGCTACTTTACCTAGGAAACACAAGTGTAAGGTATGCTCCAGTGTGGAAACATTTAATACTAGTCCTAATTTTAATCCAAATGAAAATGGTGACCCTAACCATAATACTAACTATGATGTAAATTATTACCCTAGCTATATTCATAACTGTTATCCTAGCCACAATCCTCACACTAACCCTAAACCCTAACCCTAACCTTAGTCAAAATCCTAAACCTAACCACAATTTTAATCTTAAACCCTAAACCTTGTTTTTAACCCTAAACCTAATCCCTCATCCTAACCATAATTCTAACTATAATCTAAGCCTAACCCCAAACCCTAATTCTAACTCTAAACCATAACTCTAAATATAATAATAACCATGATGTAAATCCTAACCCTAACACTAATCCCTTTCTAAACCCCTAAGCCTAATCCAATTATAATCATAATCCTAACCCTAAGTACCATAATACTAACCAGAATCCTAAACAAAAAAAGGAACAAGAGGTGGCCTATCTAGACTCTACCAGTGAAATTTGAAGTTGATACTTTCTAAAGATGAAGAATTTTGAAAATAACTCAAAAGAACAACTACAACAATAGAGAAATTTTGTAAAAGATTGATAGCTTCAATATCATTTACACTTACAAATTGTACAAATATCCTAATTTTGACATCCAAGATTGAAGTTGATAACTTGTACATTAGATAGTTGGATATATATAATAATAAATGAACCTTGTGAACAAATGAAATCAGGTTGTAAATATCATTGGCAAACTACTCATTTATATCAAATTATGAATACATTTTTTAATCTAATAATTACATGATTATTATAAATATCATAAAGAAGTCTAAACCAATCTTAAGTTTTTTAAATTTATTAAATTACCATTCTATTTTATTTATGAATTATTAAGAAATTATTATATTTTATTTATATTGCTCACTCATTTTATTTAATTATAAAAATTTTAGTCAATAGTTTAACATAAATATTAATAATAATATTTATATATTATTTTATTTAATAATTGATTTATTACGTAATAGTTATTTTTATTTTTATTTATAATTATTTTCATTTTTCATGTTATTCACATTATTTACTTTAATTTTTTATTTAAAATTGTATTAAGAATTGTTTTATTTATCTAGTCCAAAACCCTAATTTTTAATAAAAATATATAATTCAATAAATAAATAAATAAAATAACAATATTTTATATTATTTATATTGTATTATACTATAATATAATGTTTTTAACATATAATATTTATATATATTTCTATATGTTTAATATATAATATATAATAAAATATATATCTTCACAAGAACAAAATTAATATTAAAAAATATGACAGATTTAAAAAATAAAATAAAAGAAATGTAAGTTTAAAAAAAATATCTTGAACTAAAGATTAAAAATAAAATAAACAATTGGGGCTGGCAAAGAATCCATCCGCATCAATCAAATCGGATAGCTGGGACAGGTCTGCTCACACTACAAACACATATGTCCTTGTTCCCACTCACAAAACATCCATCCATCCTCATTTCCTCTGTTTTACTCTGTTTGGAATGGCTAACATGTATAATATGTATGCATCATGTAATTGTTGGTGTACTATGGTGCATTCTAGAAGGAGAATAGCCATGTCCCATCACTATCCATTGAACCCCAAGACCACCGACTAAAAGTGAATGTTGATGTTGGAAGGAATCCCACCAAAGCGACTCATCGATACATTTTGAAGTCATTTCCTTCTCTATGGCCTCTGCCACACTCGTCATTCTCTTCGCCCGCATGGGAACCCCATAAAACCCCTCCCTCCCTCACTTTTGAATTGCCTCCCCGACCCTTCTAAGTGCTATTCATTGTAGGAAAAGTATTCCAATTCCTTCAAAGAAATAATACTACCAATCGCACCTTAGTGTGCAATGGGTACGTCAGTGAGGTATGGAAGGTCAACTAAGTATTTGTCCCTTTGTTCATCTCTCCCTCTTGTCCTCTCTCTATATTTCCTTATCTCTTTATCAATATATCTCACCATCTATATCTATTTCTATCTCTTCCTCTTTATCTCTCCCTCTCTATGTCTTCCTATGTATCTCCCTACATCTCTTTCTATCTTTAGCTCTTGATCTATCTCTATGTCTCTATCAATTTTTATCCCATTCCTCTCGCTTTGTATTTGTCTCTATCTCTATCTTCCTCTCCCCATTCTATATGTAGACACATCTCCCTCTCACCATCTATGCATCTCTCTCCATCACACCCTTCCTAGACCTTTAAATCTCCACATCTCCATATTTCTTCCCCCATCTCTCCCTCCATCTCTATATTATTATCTCTCCATCTCTCTCTATCCCTATATATCTCCTCGTCACTACCTCTCTCTATATATCCTTTTGTACCTCTATTTTTTTATCTTTATATCTCTCCATCCCTCATTCTCTCATTCTCTCTTCTTTAGATACTCTCTCTCTCTCTCTCTCTCTCTCTCTCTCTCTCTCTCTCTCTCTCTCTCTCTCT